>JAKELG010000151.1:0-104690 GCA_021527035.1 Lactarius vividus | reverse complement strand
TGCGCTCCCTCAAGCTCGAAAATGAGATGTGCCATACCCGAGATTCGCCACGCGCTTGCCCATCATCCATCCATTAACAAATAAGAGCGCGCGGTATGGCTGTGCACTTTCGTCGAAAGTAAACGACAGCATCACATCGAAGCCAGGAGGTATATGCAGAGGAAAGTCTGTTGCAAGAATCCGACGCCTGCGTCACCGTTAGGCAAGCCGGCCGAGAGGTCCCGGGCTACCCAGTTACTCGTATCGAACCCGGGTAGGTGCCATCCCGCGCGTTCGCCAAAGAGTCCGCCTTCGTTCAGCACGCCGCGGACGCGGTCAGGAAAACTGCGACGGACAGTGGGAAAATAAGTGAGCAAGGCTCTTGAGGAGTCATAAAAGGCTACAAACTCTGTATATCCACCGATTTTCCCCTGGACTTTCCATGTACCAAACGTGCCATTGTTAAGCTTGAAGCCACGCACGCCTCGTGGAGACTTGGAAGCGTCGGTCATGCCTTTCCACATGTTTAGATGAGGACCAGGAACAATGAGGCGGACTCACTCCCATCCGTCTGGTTTAGGCCCATGTTTCCTACAGGATAACGTCGCTCGAGGGCAAATCCGGAAACCGATAGGTGCTTACCTGAACTATGGTGATCACGTTGTCTGCCCCAGGTATTAGAGAGCCAGCCGGGAAGACGAATTCGTCGTCAGTCTCTTCAAGTATATGGAGATTATTCGTCGAGCTATGACCGAAGGGTCAGCAGGATGCTGCCTTCAGGACGGAGCGCTCGTACTTCCCGAATGATGTGCCCAGGAAATGTGAGTTCAACCAGACACTAGCAGCAAAGGCTATCGCGTGTTGGTGAGCTGTCAGGGAACAATGCGACTACGGTAAATACCTTCGCCACCATTTATAGAAAGGTTGACCGATCTCTCGTGACCTGTTGCGTCGAAATGCCCACGCCAAAGGACGATATTTTCGCAGCTGAGTTCTCCTGTCAGCGCAGGGGTTCAGAGCTAAGTGTTAAATTCTGCGTACAATCCGTAGTCACATCCATATAAGACTCGTCCATCTCCATAGTAAGGCTCGAATGGGACGTTCGTCGTCGTGTGATTGGCTACGATCCAGCTGGAGTCGTCGAAGGTCGCCTGTATCTCCGGCAAGCTGTCGCTGAACTTCCACTGTGTAAGGGCTGGCGCTGTAATTTTCGGATCCGAGAATGTAAGATGTCCTATAAACGTGCCCGAGAAGCGAGAGAGATCGCCAGTTGCGGCGTTGCTCCTCGCGACAATCCTGCCATTCCACGTCACCGCCTTCATCTGGGGGGTCCAATGACTTGGAGGGTGACACTCGCATTCAGATCACCGTATAGCGCGAGAGTACCATCTGCTCCAAGAGAGGCATTCCTCACGAGGTACGGGCCACCTACTAGCAGGGTGGAGTTGGTGCCTATCTGCCAAAAGCTGGCGTGTGGACCAGTCCCGTCGAGCACAGGAGCAAAAAACGTGCCCGCTGTGAGTGAGGTGGAAACTAGCACGAGGGAGGTTTCGGTGTCGACAACAGCAAAAGGGCCGCCTTCAAGGACCCCATCTGGGAACTTGAAGTCGACCGCGCCCGAGTGGGATAGAGCAAGCTCGCTGGGTTCGCCGCTATCCGTAGTGATTACAATACATCACGGTTACCAATATGGCCGGCGAAAAAAACTGGCGCGGTAGACCAGAGGATAAAGCCCGAGGTGCCGTAATGATAGTCGGTTACGATCACTTTGGATTGTCGACCGTTGAGTGTGATGTTAGGTACTGCCCGTGGAATGGTAACAGTCCCTGCACTTGTTGTCACCGTCAAATTGAAGGCTGTCAACGCCCTGCCGTCATCGCGTTAACCTATTAGCTTCGTGAGGTAGAACAGAGCGTCCATACGTGGATGATGAATTCGTCTGGCGGGCAATCCAGAAACCTGTGCCGGTGTCTGGATTCTTCAAGAAAGTTACGAAGGCAGTGGGGTTCGTGACTTGACATGGGCCTGACGTGCTGTTTCCCACCCGTTCAGTCTTTAGAAACTCCGGTGAACTTCTCAAAAACAGGCCCTGGGCCTTGAGCTCTGTGAATTTAGTTGTAATCTCGCGAGATTCTCCAATAGCTGCGCCATAGTCGTAAGACGCTATTGAAGGGTAAACGTGAGTCCACACGTATCTGTATATTGGAGCTTACTGTAAACCCCCGGAAAAGGGAGACCACCCCAAGAAGTGCCCCTGTTACAACGCAGATGAAACTGAGAAGGGTACATGCCAACAGGAACAACCTACCCATATACCATATAGAAATTCATCAGTTTCGCATTAGAAGCCCATAGCTGGCGGTAGAAAACGGATTGGAACTCTGCACCCGTCATTTCCCCACAGGAAGCGTAGCCGGGAGCTGTCGGTCCCCACGCGTCATAAGAACCGCCTTGAAACTGATCTATGTTAGCGTTCTGGGGTTGTACATCCACGTGTCCTACCTCAGGAACGTAGAATGGCTGGCCCGGGTTAGTTTCTACGGATACAAGCTTCTAGCGTTATCTATAATAGGGTGCAGTAAAGGCATCAAACCTTCGTGGTATGGTATTCATAGTAACTTGTCACAACCGGTTTCCACGTCTGCGGGTGAGAACAATCAAACGCTTGAGGGTACGAGTCCAAACTAGAATAATTAGACGGGCGTAGCATGTAACCAAACCTTGTGGGCATACCCATAGATATCCACCGCACCCTGAAAGGGGCGTAAGCGAGAGACACGTAACCGTATGGAGAAGCCAAGTCCCCAACCGTTCCATTGACGAAATTCCCGTCTTGGCCAGGATCGTTGTATGTGAGCGGGACAACGATAGAAGAATTATGGTAGGCAGCCTCGAGCTCAGCAAAATATTGCGCGTTACCCGACCCGCTCTGAAAATACTCGTTATCTGATAGGACCGATTATCTGTCCATACTATGCTGTGGTAGGACGATTATCACGCACCAACCTGAATTGCTTCCAAGTAATGAGCACTTCCATCGTCCTCAGACCGACGTACAACTTACCAATTATAGGTCCGCCCCCAGTGATTTGATTTGGCGCTGCTTGGGTAATGACGCCCTGAATATAGTCTTGCCATGCAGCGTTGAAGTCTGTCGCGTTAGTCCGCAAGGAGCCTTCGGTCTGGCTGGTGACCCAGTGGGCTATTCCACCCGCAGTCGTTCCGCGTTTATATACGGACCGGGACGAAGGACAACCCACACTCCAGCTGCAAGGGCCGCATCGAAAAGAGGCTGCAGAGCACGAAAAGCATTGAAGTCAACAACGCCAGGTGCAGGGTTTAGAAGTCCCCAGTGGGTGTACACTGAGACTGCGTTTAGGCCTGCTGCCTTAAATTTCTGGAGAATATCTAGCCACAGGGAAGGTACGGGCAAGCGAAAAGTGTGGAACTCTCCGGAACTGAGAGAGAATTAAAAGGCGCTGCCTGAGAATAAGTCTGAGAGAAAATCTCGCGGACTCACTATATCAGGACACGCTGCCCATGCAGGGCGAGTGTGTACTTATCCCATTGTACGACGTTGGTACGTCCGTTAGAAGAGAACGCGGCGGTGATGGGTGCGGAAAGTGCAGCGTCCTTGCTCATCGTATCTGAATAGATGCAAGCTAGAAGTCCCGAGTAACTAGACTCTAAGAAATGTTGAAATCGGAAGGGAGATGTCACGGTACGAAACCAGGGAAAGAGGAAGATAATTCCGAGGACAATGGAAATGGACACGGCGAAAAGGACGGTCCGAGTACGAAACCATGAGCTATTCCACTGAGGCCTCCCGGTGTGCTTAAGCACGTTGACCTTGTCATTATGGTGGCAAAAGTGCATGTTAGCGGTTCCGGGAGTGTCACCCGCGGACCGGATGTGCTTTAGGCTACAGCCTGTGCATTCGCGTGACTTCTGGTCTTCCATTCTGTCGACTGCAGTATAGTCAGCACGCGAATCCAACGCCCTCTCTAGACTTGGGTCGCCGGTGAAGAACCAAGTTGGACTTTGAAGCTGAAGCTGCCCCACCTGTGCCGTATTCCCACAATCACGAGACTACATTGGTTGAGCGAGATGAGACAATCCCAGTTTGCATCGACTCATACTCATGACAGAGGTGGCGACATGATGAGACCGCAAATTCTTGGTGTTGTGGACGGTTCCCTAGTTTACAGTACTTGATTATTGCATTATTCTACCATCATTAAAAAAGTATCAGATTTCATAGAGGTGATACAAAACCATTTGTGTTATTACAAGGTGAAGTTTGGTATCTCCCCTAGCCTGGTGTGATAACTATAACTACCGTGATCTTGACCGTGATCGTGGACCATATCCATCATCATTACAGTACCGGCAACTCAGTTCGCGACAGCCATGGCCACAATATCATAACCGGACCGAATATAGCAACCGGCATGGCCTCTGAACTCACCCCCGCCATCAGCTATGGGACTATCAAACCCCCGTCTTCACATCGACAACACGATGAAGATACTCCAATGCATCCTCCGCCCAGTCCTTCTATCGGGTCACTATACCGTGGCCTGTCCTCGCGCCAGGTCCAGATGATCGCCATCGCCGGCACGATTGGTACAGGTCTCTTCTTGGGCACCGGCAGTTCTCTAGCCCAAGGCGGTCCAGCCAGCATGCTAATTTGCTATTCCGTCGTCGGTTTCATCGTTTATGTCACTCTTCTACTCCTAGGTGAGATGGCGACTCAGTATCCCGTAGCCGGTGAGTGCCTCTTCGTATCTAACTTACCTTCTCGCATCAGATTTTCCAATTGCACCTTTTTCGGATTCTTTCTATTACCCATCTATTCCTCCGCATTTCACACTCCTATCCCATTTTTACCCTTTAACCACTCTCAACTTGTTTCGTCTACAGGGTCATTCAACGTTTACGCCACCAGGTTCTTCTCCCCGGCATACGGCTTCGCCCTCTCGTGGAACTATTGGTTTAACGATGCCATTTCTGTTGCATCCGACCTCACCGCCGCCCAATTAGTGTTAGAATTCTGGAGCTTTTCCAACCCTTGGATTTTTAGTCTTACACTATGGGTATTCCTCGTCTCCGTTAACGCCACCCATGTCGGGGCATACGGTGAACTAGGTGGGTCTGGTTCTTATCCACGTTCTCGCCACGGTACTCTTCTGACCGGAGTCAAACAGAGTATTGGCTGTCGTCTCTCAAAGTCGTCACAATTGTCATCTTCATTTTACTCGGCATTCTTGTGAATGTTGGTGCTAATCAAGAACATCGCTTTATCGGTTTCGAAAATTGGCAGATCCCTGGTGCACCATTCGTTGGAGGCTTTGGCGGTTTCGCGCACGTCTTTGTCACTGCTAGTTTTGCCTGTACGTTATTCTTGAATTTCGACTTTACCATTGTCTTATCTCTCGCCACAGTTGGGGGGACAGAGAGTCTTGGAATCACTGCAGGCGAAACGAAGAATCCGGGTAAGAACATGCCGCGGGTTGTCAAGTTTGTATTTTGGCGGTGCGTAAGTTCCCCCAGAGAGTACTACCTTGGCGCTTCAGCTCATGCTTTCTGCAGAATCCTGTTATTTTACCTTTTGAGCATCTTGTTGATCGGTTTGAATGGTGCGCATATACTCAAACCCTTGACATTTTTGCCAAATCCCCGCCTTAGTTCCCTGGGACTACCCAAATCTATCCAACAAGACCGCGACCACGTCACCCTTTACGATCGTGTTCAAACAGTTTGGATCCAGTATGTCCTTCGCGCTGCTCCCAAACCTCTAGCTCCTATATCCATTCCTCAGCCACCGCCGCATCTTTCATGAACACCGTCATTCTCAGCTCTGTCATATCCGCCGGTAACCATGCACTCTTCGCTGGCACGCGCGTGCTCTACAGCCTTGCCGCAGCCTCTCATGCGCCACCTCTCTTCGCGTGGACGACGCGTGGAGGTGTACCTCTTCCCGCGCTGTTCCTGACCAGTGCCATCAGCGCCCTATGCTTTGGCAGTTCTTTCATCGGAAACGGCCAGCTGTGGGCATTGCTACAGACTCTTGTCGGCGTGTCCAACCAGGTACGGAGCGTCCACACCTTTTACTGCATGTTTACGTGTTCGTGTCTTAACACGGTATATCATAGATTGCTTGGCTGTCCATTGGGATTGCGTCATGGCGCTTCCGCACCGCGTGGAAGACGCAAGGCCGTCCGCTCTCGGAGATGAAGTTTCGCGCGCAGTGGACGTGGCCGTGGGGCCCTCCTTTCGTTGTGCGCGCTTATCCCCTCATCCCCGATTTAACCCGTCGCGTTTCACTGACATGCTGTCGTATCAGATCATAGCCGTATCGGCCATTATCCTCAGTGCGTGCATGGTCCTCTCCTCTCCACCTTCCGTGTCTTTTTCGCTTGAATTTGAGCTAATCAAAAAATCATCGGGGTTCGGTGGGTCTGTTCGGCACCACTGCGCAGTTCAAGGGTGGTCCTCCGTCATCCCCCGCTTCTCCGCAGCCGACTTTTTCTCGTTCTATATTGAGTTGCCCGTGATGGCGCTCATGTACCTGGTCTGGCTCCTCGTCCGGCGCCTGCGTCACCTTCCGGCGTCACCATCAACGCTGCCGCTGGCATCACCACACCCGGCCCAGCCGTTCTTCGACTTTGTAGACGTAACACGTGTAGATCTTTACCATGATGAACATGAGGGGCAGGTCGACGGGCGTGAGGACGAGGCGCGCGCGCAGCGCCTGCATGGGCCCGCACGCTGGGCTTGGGCCGCGTATTACCTCGTTGCGTAGAGTGCATTATAACAATATCCCTATACCTTATTGCACGCGTCAATGCGACGATGATCAAACTCCGATTGAGGGGTGGGTCTTGGTCTGACAAGGACAAACGAGGGCCATAGCAGTAAGGGTACTACTCTCAGGGGCAAGGGGAGGAGGGTGGGCTAAATGGTATGGCGGGCGTGCCAGTGCAATGATTGGAGTAATGATCGATACGGATGGCAACCAAAAATGACAGGAGTCATCAAAAAAGAAAAGCCCAACATACGTCGTTGAGTCGGGCACACGTCATGCGATAGTGAGATGAGATTTCGCGAACGAGCACAGAGCCGATTTATCAGGGAGACGGCCGATAAAACGAGTGAGTAATTGGATGAATGAGTGTCGAGATTAGATCGCTAAAGCTCATGATCAGGGCCACATCATTGCCATGGACGCTGCAGTTGATGAAACGTTGTTCGTACAATCGCCTATGGTCTTAGCTACACCCGACATGGGAGGGCTCAACGACGGTGCCGCTAACAAGATAGGGCGCTAGGAGAAGTTGGTGCAAGTGAAGACTGTAAGATGCGACCTTGGATACACCAATCAAATGGACTTAGCCAAACATTGTGACTTGGAGCAAAGCACGTGGTCGCTGAATCTGCAATAGTGTGGTCAATACACATCCATGATCAAGGGCGGTACGATAAAAGCCTCAGAATGAAGTGTGTGACGTCCTTTCCTGCAGTCTCAATGCAGGTCGTACTCATTAAAATCAGATATTTTGAAATCACCGGCGAAACTCTCGAAAAAAGGTGTTAAAAGGGGTGCTCACTGTTTATCCTTAGTGTGTGTTGGGTTGAGACACTGCTGGGACTGGGACAGCAATGGAAGAACCTGAAAAAAAAGTCGGCCCGGCCTCGGACCATCCATTCTAATTTCTTTTTTTTAATCTCAATATTTCGGCCAATGGGAGTTCCCGAAACCCCACCTCTCTCAAATTTTCGTCAAATTTTCGTCAAGAGCCCAATAAGGCAGCAATGACGTGAACTCTATATGAAATAAACCAGAAATGAAAATCCGGCCCGGTATTCCTGGTAGCGGACCGTCCTTGCCTCTCGTCAAGCTCTTTCAACTCAAGGGACAGAACAGGGCGAAACGTCGTCTCGTCATTCATCAGCAACACGTCGGACATGTTGGGCAAGAGAAAAGAACGTGCAACCAATTCCTCCACACCAAATAATGAGGAGGACATTGCTGCACCACAGTCGGGGTACGCTGTCGCACGACGGCTCGTCCTTGATGAACTCGACTTGGAAATCCGTGTGCGGAAGAGATTGAAGGAAACAATCGAGTCACGCATTGGTTGGGCAACTCGATTGCAGACATCTTTAAACGCTGTGCGTGAGGATCAGGGTGCGTCTATTCCCCTAAAACAAAGATTATTGACCCTCACCTTTGTAGGTTCTGAAAGCACGGGTGACCCTACCGGTACCAACGTGTTTCAACTCGCTGCTGCGGACGCTCTGCACGTCGCGGAGATCCCGATACTTCCTATCTTATCCCGGGAATCCCGCTTCTCCTCTCATTCTTTTTCTGAGGCCATTCCGACACCGCCCGCAACTTCTTCCACGAACCCCTATGCTCGTCCATACACCCGTCTCGCTCGATCCAGGCGGTCACCGTCTTCCATTCGCCCAGCACCCCAACATCTTTACATTCGTGACTCTTCCACTAATACGATCGCACGGCTCGCGTGCCCTGATTGTGCACGCAGAGATTTCCCGCGAGTCCAAAGTCTTCTGAACCATTGCCGCATCCAACATGGTCGTGAGTTTGGTAGTCACGATGAGTGCATCCGTGGCTGTGCAGTCCAAGTTCCAGCGGATGAAGAGGCATGGGTCATAGAAAATGGGAGCGAGCTCAGGAACGTCAGTCTACCGAGCTTGCGGAGGCTGTTTGAGATGGCGGTTGGTGACGTTGGCAGCCCATTAGAGATCTCACCAGTGAATGATACCCCATCAATTCACCAAGAAATTCACCAAGACGTAGGTCCAGAGCATATTACCGTGTCGGGGCGAGAGGCTTCACGGTCTTCGGCGCTGACTCACGCAAGCACGCACCTTTCTCGGACCCTTGGTCACCACGTCGAAACACCGGCTCTTGCACCATTCCTCGGTCGTGCACCGAAACGACGAAGCATCACAACGTATGATGAAAACGTTCCGGTAGACATCGACGGAAGCCCGCATGCGGCTCCTGGGCGGCGATGGAGAATCCCTCTCACACACAGAAGTCGAGCTCGACCTGCTCTGGATCTCATCATTCCAGTTGATGCATCACCGCCCCAGTTAACGCCCCATGTGGCACCCGTGGCTCAGGGCACTCGCTTTCACATCGTTTCCCGCGTCACCATATCCGACCGCAGTCTGTGGATTCCCATCGGTGAGTATTGTCATGGTGAATGAAAGAAACTTCTCAACCTCTCCATTCTATACAGATCGGCGCTCAGTTACTGCACCCGAACAGACGCATCGATGGTGTTTGTCAATCGAAGCACCTACATACGTATGTACGCTGATGTGCGTGACCACCCGCGGAGCGCTGAAGTCAGTCTTCAGAGCCTACCGCTCGGTGCCGTTTTGGAGCATGCAACTATCACTTGCTTGTCTCCAAACCCTCCTCCTACTCGAGCGCTCAATGAACCGTTGAAAGTGTCAGGCCCCCCGTTCTTCGCTTGCGGGACGACATCCCAACCATTTCTTGCCCGGCTTCGGTTCGAGTGGACAAGCGGATCGTTGAATTCCCCACTAGAGGTAGAACATTGGGTAGAGGTGCGATGATCCATCGTGGGATACATTACATAACAATGAGACCGTAACTCTTAGCTCGACATGCTTCATACCAATACGCCAGCGCTTGGCGATGAACAAGTTCTGGATGTCGAACTGGATCGCAATACAGTGTTCCGTCATTTACCTCCTTCCAAGCATGGCTTGGACCCTTGGACTTCGGACTCCGAGTCCCTGCCGGCCTCACCAAAACCTGTTCTAGCACTCCCCGGTGAGCCTCGCGAGTCAACTGTTTTCCTTTAGTAGATGAACGCTTATATGTCATTTTGTTTGTTTTTTAAACAGGGTATATCACTCTCCTTAGGTCACTTGTCCCGGCGTTCCCGTTAATATTACGAGGTTTGGAAAGTATAATACATTGATGCCAAATCACTGAATTTTCTGGAACAGACCTGAAGGGTAGATCGTCGATCCCTCTTCCATACAAGCTAGTATCCTCCCCTGCACAGTTCCGGGCGTTCGTTCCTGGTCGGAGAAAAGCTATTGAGGTAGGTGACAATTAGTAAGATCCACAGCCTCTGAACATTATCACAGTGGGCGCGGGCACGTGCCCTTCGTGAGGCGTATGAGAGAGCTCGGGAGGAACAAGCGCCGGCAGAGGAGTATCCTCAACTTAGTACCGGTGAGGTTTTTACCTGGCTGAGAGATGCAGGACTGTCTCTCCGCCGAGCTGTGCCACCATCTGCACCAACTGAGAAGAGAACGTCTGAACGAATAATGCCGTCAGCGGCAGACACGTTCTGTCCAGCCTGCGGTCTCGACTCGGCAAAACACCCCCCACGGGAAGCACCGAGCAGCGCTCCTTGTCCCCTTTCTTCAATGTCACAGCTTCCACTTTTGGATGTAGGGCCTTTTGTCTCTTCTCAATCACAGTACCATCTGGACAATCCCACTCATTATACGCCAGCGCAACAGAGACCTTTCCATTGGTCTCCACGAGATGTATTGGCCGTAACCGATCCGACTCTCAATTTTGCCGTGCGGAGGATCTTATTTTCGCTAAAATTAAGTTGTTTCCAAGAGTCACAGGGTGGAGCTTCCATTTCCGGTGGAGGGGGTCTATGCCCCAATGGCACTGCCATTACCCCGATGACGGCCGATCGGGGCATACGAGGCCGGGTCGACTTTCCCCCGAACATTGAACACGAATTCACCTCGCTGACGGCGTCGGCGATACTCGCACTATCCGTGCGCGAATTCGCGCGTTGCTTGGTGCAATCAGCGGTCACTGCTTTTGCCAGTGATCGTGCGCGGATAAGAGGGAACCCGCGAGCGGTGATCGCCCAAGCCCACGTTGCCCGACCCTTTGTTGGTCCGTTCCTGGGGCGCGATGGTGTTCTTGCTGTTGCGCAGGCGCCACCCGTTGCCCTGGCCTTATCCACCCTCGCTCAACTCCCGCAAAAGGCCCTGCTGTAGTCTCCTGTGCTGTCATGGATACCTCGTTGAGATGCTAAGTTTCCAAGTAGTTGATCATTCCACTGGGCTTCGGTTAATTTCATATGCCGGTATATGTACTGCGATACGATAAGCGTACGACTATCCGGAGCAAACGGCTCTGTAATATTGATGTCTATTGCACGCTACACCGAATGAGAAGGTGGATCGGGTTAGACCAGCAGCTTGCTTCCTAAATCTGAGATCAGGGGGTGCATCTGCTGTGGCCCACGTGCACCGTTTGCTATTTTTCCACACAGGCCGGGTCCGGGTCTACCTCGGGGTCCGCATAGAATATTTCAATGTCGAGTCTTGGTTGCATCATCGCTTCCTTCCCTCTCTGTCTCCCCACGTACTAGATATCCCTGGAAGCCCGTCCAGCTGCCCACCGTTCCCAGTCCTGATCTCCTTCATATCATGGCACAAGTACTACCGCCATCTGGAGCCTCGACGGGCCACCTTGTCGGCAACACTATCGGTGCCGTGGTCCTTGGATGGGGCATTTCGTCTCTGTACGTCCTGACATCGCATGATCATGTTGCCTACTCTCCCTTATTCCACACATGCGGCAGTATCTTCGGCACGCTCTGCATCCAGGTCTGGACATACTACCAACGGTACCCGAACGATCACTGGTCGTATAAGGTTCTGGTACGCCCGTGATATGTGTTTCAGTAAAAACGTGCCGCTGACGCCCTTTGTGTTGTTCTTTTTAATAACGCTCGTGCTTGCGCTGGTGAATTCTCGGCGTCTAGGTCTTCGCACTCTGGTACGCCCATTTTGACGCATCTCCGCCGCCCAGTGCTTACAAGTAAACAGGGCCCTGGAGGCCCTCCACCAAATCTTTGTTGGTCACATCGTTTGGTTTTACCTCGTCGAGTGAGCCCCAAGTCGCCCAGTGTTGCCCATCACTCACCGGCGCTCTCGCAGGAATTTCGGGAGCTCCTTGGTTCTTCTCAAACCCCCGGTGTGGTAAGTCCATGGACAGTGTCCGCAGTCGTGTCACAGGGGCGCAGAAGCTCACTCTGACACACATTGTTAGGACCCTTAGCGTGAGCTCTTTTTTCCCAATCCTAGTTGGTGCGAAGAAGCTAAACATTCTGAAACCAAATAGGCCCAAACCTTGTTGGGTGTGAGTCCCGCCTACTACTCTCAACCTAACTCGTGCATAACTTTAACGAACGCATTTTTAGTCACTCATAGGGACTATCGTGAAGATGTATTCAATCATACTACTATTGTACCCGGATATTTTCTGACACATGTTTCTTAGATGCTTTGGGATGCGGGTTTGGAAGTGTGAGTGTTAGGCTACCTGTTCAGAGGAGGCGTTTTCTCAATCGAGCATCCTAGTTTCCCGTGGTAATTACTTGGTCACGGGCCTGATCGTGCGTTGTCTTGCGGCTCGTGTCCGAGAGACCTTTGTTTACATTTCATTTAGATTAGCATGGCGGTTGCTCAATTTGGTAAGTTGTTGTCTGTTTTGCGTATGTTTCTTGTTGTCTTGACGAACAATTTTTTTGGTCGTCTAAAGCCACCGCTGTCGGTACGTGTGTCCTCTGCGGCCCTGTGATGTTTAATTTAACTTGGTACCCCTGCAGTTTACACACTTAGAACGTAAAAACTTTTCATCCCGAGATCGCCTTGCGTTGACGATGACTAATGCGAATTTTTTGCTAGTTTCCACCTTCGCGTGGCTCAGGCAGACCAAATTAAGGTATTTCATTTCTTTGCAATCCGTCTCGTATTAACGGGGTTCACAGACAATCGGCTCTGCAGCCTTATCCCTAGGAATGGTGACAGATGTTTTCACTGCCGCATCGCTCTCCTATTTCCTTCACAAGATGAGGACAGGATTCAAGAGGTATTGGTGTAGATATTCCATATGTAGTCAAGGCTTAACCTGATCAGGTCTGATACGTTGATCAATCGTCTCATCATTTACTCTGTCAACACAGGCGCGTTGACAAGGTGAGTAGTATCTAAGGCACGCGATGGCCTAGGTCCCTAACCACGCGTTTTCTACAGCGTCTTCAGTGCCGCAGTACTGGCGTCGGTACGCTGCATCCTCAACAATTCTCTGCACGATTAGTACTGACAGTGCTTCTAGTACAACTTAATGCCGTCAAATCTCATCTATATCGCCCTCTACTTCATACTAACTAAGCGTACGCCCTTTCCGCTCATGAATCTACAGCTTTGACTGATCCACTTGTTCCTGGCGTAGTGTTCGCAAACTCGTGTGTGGGAACGTGAGCCACTCCATTCAGAGCGAATAACACGCGTTGACCTCAGTTCCTAGGCTTAATACCCGACGGTTTATTCATGGGAGGGGAACCGATCGCGAGGAGGCAACTATACCGACTTTCCTCATGGTTGCCAACACCCTCCCCGCGCCACCAGAACGCACACTGGAAAAGCGGAATGTGCATCAGCAGAGGGTGTCCATCACCCCAGAATCAGACAAGGTAACCCATTCGTGCTCCACTGCCCATCTGTGCTCATTGGACCTCTACCAGGCACCACAGTATGCGCAGGGCTGGTAGAGATCCACGCTCTGCCATCAGCCCTGTTTGGCCTCACATGGCTTGTATCACCACTTGTTTGTTGTGCTAACCCAATCCTTGATTGACCCTCGGATTCCCATGTTGTATTCCACGCATCCTCTGGTTTGTAAGACCTGACATTTACTCTTTTTGTTTTGCATGTTTGGGGATACCTGTTCGCATGTACATAGCCCTTTCTGTGAAGAGGATCTATCTGTCGGCACCTGTCGCTTTCTTCGTTATCAAAGTTTGGGTCGCCATATCTTGTCTGTCATTTACCCTACTCTTCATTCTTCGCCACCCGAAGGATTCGTGATACATGCATCGGGCTGGCCTCCCTTCAGTTGTACAGTATCCGATAGCTAGCAAGACGAAAAGTACCTAATGGCGGAGGGTTGTAATTACGGATCGAAGCGGTCGTGTGGGTTACCAGTGAATCAGTGATGCTTTGAATACAGTACAGTTAAACTGGAATGGATTATCTACGGAAATCCGCGTGGCAGGTGTCACCCTTAGGTTATGCTTCACATGACTGCCACTGGCAGTCGTTGATCAAAAGCCCCACGGGTGTCTGCGTCTTCCTCAGCCAACTAGCTCCCAGCCGCATGTTCTTGATATTCTCGGATGGCACACATACTTGCTAGTACATTTCTGGAATAAATGTACTAGGGTCCTAGACGTCGTCAGCTGCAGAATCGTGATACTCAGGAAACAAAACAAAAAAAAAAAAAAAGGGCCGACTCAGAGAGCTACGGAACCGGTTTATTATACCCTTGTTCGAAAGGAAAGTAAGTTTCGGGGGATTAGCGCTAGTAGCGATTGACTAATCGCAGACTTCTCACGCACCGGTGAGAATGGACCGCTGTACTGCAACTCAACTTCAACCTCCGAAATCTCTACTTTTAAATATCGTTTTGTGTCTTTTATATTATGTAACTTACTGTAGTAAATAACACATAAACAACACATGTGTGAGGGGATTGGAACACGAGGGAGGGGGGACACATCCTCCTCCTCCTCCCAATTTGACATGCCCACCACTTTGAAATCCCTGTCTGTCCCTCTATTACAGAAAACCTTCACACATTCTGGACTCCTGGATCCAACTGGCGGCTAACCGAAGACCCTGCTACTGTTACAATTTTCTCTTCTTGTTCTTGGACACTCCCATTCCCTGCTTCTTATTCCCATACCCCATCTTGATACGTCTATAACTCCTTATGCGCCCAACCGTTTCTGATGATCTCTTCGCCGCACGATACGCCTTTACGCCCCCTCCCTTGTATATTAAAGTTCACGGCACTCCGATCCCAGCTGACTCGCCCATGACCCCGCACAATCACCACTTACCCTACTATAGCTATGCCTTTGTTCCGCTTTCACTCAGAATCTGTGTATTGTGCCATGTATTTGTCATGGACAAACACCTTGTACTAGTATATAAGTTGCACGCTACCTAGCTTGTATGGTAGACTTGACTTCTTGTGTAATACCACATTGTTGTCATCTCACGAACGACTTTATGCTCACCCTTTTTGCTTGAGCATGACTTTGGTTTGCCTTTGCGCTTGAACCCCAGAACCCCCACTACTGCCTGCATGTCTGAGGAGACCGTGTGGCACTTGTGAATCACCTGACTCAGTCTTAACCAACTGTCCTGAATCCTGTTACCTCAGCCTGAGCGACTTAGTGAAGTGCACATTGCGCATAATGTTCCTGTGGTAACGTTACATTAAGTCAAGTCTCTTGCAACCCTGGTGACTAGTAGGAGTTGCACAAAATTCCAACAGCAGTACATCGAGCAGTATCAGACTGACAAGCTTTCCATCCGTGAAAAAGGCACAGTCATCTGGGACAAGCGAAACAATATCGAAGGGTACTTCATCTTTGACCCAAAATATCAAGAATACCAACAAGTCCATTTCCTTGACAACATTAAGCTTTGGGCATTCATTGACTATGACCCAAAACAAGGCAGTTGGTACACATACAAACCTGTCCCACCACACTACGGCGCAGGACCCTTCGGGTCATCAAGCTCAATTGGCATCACCATCGATCCAGATGAGTCTTCCACCCTCACCTCAGTGTTGAGACGCGACTGATTCAAGTCACATGTCTCGTGGGATATGATTGAGTCATTCCCTTCCTTATACGGTATCTGACCCTTATGGTTAGATTATGGACTTCCGGACTTGTACGGACCGGTTATTGTTTATCTTTATTTTGTAGTTCCTTATTAGGTTCTCCTTGTTCTTATTGTTAAGATACCGATCACATCCGCATTAGGCGGTCTTATTGTTCTCTGCCCTCCAATGGCATTTCTCCCTCTGGCGCACAGACCAGGTGTATTTTGTTTGAGTCACCAGTGCGCACGGACCATTCTTAGCTAAGCGTCCTGTATATAAGGTCTGCTGTTTTCGCCCTCACACTTCAGAGTTTTCTTCACCTCTGAAGTGTAAGTTCTACTTTACTACTAAGCCTCTACCTTACGCTGACAGTACTATAGTTACTTTTGTCTCTTAGGTGTGTTGCGCTGCTAATAGAGTTTTCTTCACCTCTGAAGTTTACTTTTGTCTCTTAGCCTTGTCTTTGCTCTCTTCGCTGTTAGTGCTGCCAGCTCAACACTCAGTACAGCCAGAGATGGCCACCAACACTCAGGTCACCACCAGCCTTACTACTGCAGGACCCTCCAGCTCAAGCAGTGGAGGACCACATGCTACAGGAGGTCGACCGCTTGCTACGATGGGCAGAGCAACTCATAGTGCTAGCGCCCCAGCGCCGTTGGGCTCTGGCAGTGGCCCAGCTCCTGGACCTAGTGGAGGCGTTCATGGTAGCGGTGGAGGCCCACCGGGCAGCAGTGCCCCTGGTGGTGGCAGAGGTGGTCCAGGTGGTGGAGCCCCTGGAGGAGGTGCGTTCCCCTTGGTCCCACCAGGTGCAGCACCAGCACCAGGCGGGGGCAAACTTGGGGGCAACCCCCCACCGGTCTTTGACAGAAATCGAGAGGAGAGCTGAAACTTTCTTTGGGCCTTTCGAATTTATTGAGGAATGAACCCCACTGTCGACCAGCTCTGAGTACCCTACTCCTGAGCAATGACCCTCCTATCTTACATGAGGGGACCACTCGTGGACAATTGGGTAGATGAGCAAACAGCATGGCTGAACAATCAGATTTGATGAACAGCATAGGTGAAGACAATCATACTCACAGTGGACAAAGGAGACTGTGGTGAGATATGAGCAGCGACAGGGATAACAGAGATCTTGCAGAGTAAGCTTAGAGAGATGTCTGATAGCACAGAGTGAGAACTGGGTGGTATTACAAGAGTGGGAAACATACCTGATAGCACAGAGTGAGAACTGGGGCTATCAGGGCGTACATGGTACACTATTTATACAGTCTAGAGACAATGATGCACTTGTACAATAAGGGCGTTATACAATAGACAGAATACAATAAGACCTGGAACAATGAGTGGGTCAGAACAAAGGGAAGTACTTAGACAATAAGTACAATAGAGAATCCAGAACAAAGATGATATCATAGTGACATCACAATAAAGATATAACAAAAGGATAGTCCAAAAGCGTAGTACAATAACAAGTCTGGAGGAGTCCATATGATGTCATTGTACAGTGATGTCATAGATAATGGTAAAGTCCGAGATTGTGATGATCATACATCTAATCTACATGAGTCCTGTATATCTAATCTACAGCAGTCCATATCTGATATGTCCATAGAGCCACTAAGTGTGCACAGGTCACTTATCAACAAGATTCTAGGAGGAGTACTGCACAATCAAGAAAACCTGTGGAACACAGTCCTTGACCAGTTTGAGAACGCCTACACCAACACCACCAAACAAACCAGAGCGCACCAGGACATCGATAAGTTAAAGATAACTGGTGAAGACATTGACACGTATATTGCAAAATTCCAGAACCTCGCCACCAAAGCCGGTTATAATCCAGATGAAGTGAACATTATCAAGAAGTTCCAAGTGGGACTCCCAGACAACCTCATTATTAATGCCATTCGCTTCCAACACCCAGTAACATGGGACAAATGGAAGGCGGCGGCGCAGCTCCAACAAGCCGAATACCTCATGTTGAAACCATGCCTCATGTGTAATTGCCAAAACGACAAATGAGGAGGTCACACTCGAGACCAGTGGGTCCAGGCCCTTAACAAGGCGCGTGACCCAAATGCCATGGATATTAGCTGCACTAGAGCCTGTGCAACACTCACAGACGCTGAGAAGCAAAGGATGGTCATGGAGGGGAGATGTTTCCGATGCGGAGAAAAGGGTCATGTGTCATGTAATTGCCCACAAAAAGGCACTCACACTGCTCAAACCATAAGCAGCCCAGAAGCGCCTCCTTCTGTCCCCTCTACCTCTGCAGTATCGCCTCCCCCCCTCGTTACTCAAGTCGCCATATCAGCAAACCGCGTACTGTCGAATGATGAAGCGGCTGACGCTCAGATCGCAGCATTGGCCACTCAGCCAAAAGAGGTGCGGGACCTCTTGGTGGAGAAGCTTTTTGGAGGAAAGGATTTTCTGAACACCTGAACCTGTTGGCCTGGGCAAAGGTGCTACACGTGTATTATAGCAGATATCAATCTATGTGAATCCCAGTTCTTTTCAAATCTGCAAACGTGACGGCTGAATGACAGGTCCTATTGGACTCTGGAGCAACCGACAACTTTATTTGTGCAGAACTGCTCAAACGAATGCATCTTGGAACATGACCCATCTTTGCTCCCATCACCATATGGAATGTTGACAGAACCTACAACCAAGATGGTGCGATAACCCAGTACACTGACTTGGCAGTGCAGACTGGTGAGTGCACAAAGACACTTCGTTTCCTGGTCACCGACCTAGGGAAGGACAAAGCGATCCTGGGCTACCCCTGGTTCTCGGCCTTCAAGCCTGAGATAGAGTGGAGAAATGCCACACTGAACGAAAAATTCCAACCAGCTGTGATCTCTAGTCTAAACCTCCAGAGTTGTAACGTCTACCATGGACGTTTGCCTGACTTAGGCATCGGTGTAACGTGGGTTCCCTTCGGGTCGGAAACGGTGATTGTCCGGGCTATCGGGGAAGACTGCGGGATGCCTTTGGTAGACTCCGAGGTGGTCACGATAAGTGTAAAGGGGAAGGTTGAGGGGTACATTCGGGGGAATAGTCGGGACTTTACGGATATACCTCCAACTAGGGTGGTTGACGATGTAATAGCACTTGTAGGGTCTTGCGACTCTGGAGTTGAGGTATTCGAAGATGAGATGACACATGGTACCTTCGGGGTAACTGACGGTCGGCGTATCCACCATTCACGAGGGAACTGGGGAGTAGAGGTCACGGGGATCCCTTCTTGGTCTCAAGGGATATGCCGGAGCTAGTTCACTTAAGGATCTCCGCGAGTCCTTAGCACAGTAGACGAGTAGAGAGTGGTATTCGAAGAAGACCAAGATGGGGATCCTGGTCCATTATACTACGAGCTTAAATACATGTAAGGGAGCCAGTTCTAGCTCCGCTTGAACTTGTATACAGCCAATAGCGTAAGTAGTGTAAATCCTAGGACAGGGATCCTAGGAATCAGTCATCCACAATGTAATATCAGTATCGTACAACAATAGGACTCAGGGATGGGTGCATAAGACGTATCACGTACAACAATAAGAAACATCAGTCAGCCGGAACACGAGGCAGCAAGATCCGAAGTCCATGACACATCACTACTGACATACCGAGTCATCACGAATACGTCAGAGTCCACAACCGGGCCGGGCAGTCCGAGAATGAAACGTAACATCACCCCCTTTTCAGGTTCAAGCCCCAGCTTGACCGCGCATGACGGCCAAGGGATTGGTGCCGACCTCGCGCAAGGCTCGGATTCGGGCTATCTCTTCGGCGTCTTGTCCCGCCTTCAGCCCTCGATGAAGCGAGGCCCACACATTCTCGATGCGATCGACTGCATGAGCTTGTTGGAGTCGGGCGACACACCTGTTGTGCTCTATCTCGATCCTCTCCAGCTTCATCTGCTCAGCGGCCAGTCGATGCTGCTGAGCGCGCCAGCCCAGCGTCATGCAACAATAGCAGTGGACCTCCGCCATGAGGGTTGCGTCCTTCATATGAAGGAGCGCCTGGTCGACCAAGTCGACTAGTCCTGCGTCAGAGAGCAGGAACGTGAGGTTGTCGTCGGTGTAAGTGGGGGAAGAGGACTGTTCATCGTAGTAGGGGACGGCATGAACTGGCTTTCCATATTGCTGGTTGCATCCTGCTCTGAAGGCCAGGACGAAGGGGTCGGCGGTAAGGATGAGCTGAGTATACCGGGTGGGCCAAAGTCGTTCCTGAGTGTCGCGAATCTGAAAGGGAATGTAATGTACTCCCCTGTTGAATTGGTATCCCCTGGGGGGAGGTGTCTCTGGCCGATCTTCGGTCTCCTGCATAAGTTCCTCCGTTTGATCTGCGAGAAGCGCGGATGGATGTGTCGTCGGTAATGTGATAGCTTCCCTGGTGGGTCCGCATAGCGGGGGGGTTTCCGAGTGTGTCGTGGTGAGATGGGTGGCGTAACGTAGATACTGATGCGCTTCGAGATGTTCGGCTGGGTCGTACGGATCCCCACCCTCGTTGGGCCCTGGTGGGGTCGCTGGCCGACTGGGTACGTAACCCTGTTCGTCGCCCGCTGGAGTGGGCGCTCTGGTCAGGATATAATTGCTTCCGAGGCGGCTGGGCTGATTGGTCTCGGAATAAAGAGTGGGGGATGGCGAAGGAATTCGGGATGACGGGGTGGAAGGAGGATGATCTCCTCATTGGTGAAGGGTGAGGGTAGATGACAGGGGTGACGGTGGCGTGGACTGTACTTGGTAAGGTGTGGATAGTTCGGTGTTGACGACATATCGGAAGTTGACTGGGGATGAAGGACGCATGAGTAGTAGTGGTAGTGGAGGAAGGGGATGGGGACGTCTCTTGGGATTTCCCTGCGTTTATATGTGTTTCGTGAGCGGGGTTAGAATTTTTGAATTCCCGAATTGCGTCGTCTGCGAATATGTCATCCTTATCGACCCACTGGTTGTCCGAGTCTGGGTATCCTTTCCATTTGACCAAGTATTGCAATTTGCGACTTCTGCCGAATCACCGAGAGTCTAGAATCTTCTCGACCTCGTACTCTTCTTCGCCACCGATTAGATCCGGTGGTGGGCGCTGATAATTGGGTCCGTGCGTGGGTGTTTCGCGATAGGGCGTAAGGAGATCCACATGGAACACTGGATGTATCTGCCACTGCGTGGGAAGTTCCAGGCGGTAATTGACTGCAGACATCACCTGGACAACCTTAAAAGGACCGTGGCGTCGAGCCGCTAATTTTGCCGTTGGTTGGTGCGTGCGTAAGTGGCGTCCTTCTAGCCATACGTGATCTCCTATTTGGAACTTGGGCGTATCTTTAGCTTTGATCCACCCCTGCTGCGCTTTGATCATCAGTGATTGTGCGTGCTGGTGGAGTTCCTTGAACTGTTTGATCCTGAGCGCCACTTGTGGAATTGGTGATGGCCTATCGGTCCAATCGGCGCAAGGGTTATACCCCATAAGGAGCTGGAACGGGGATTCTTTAGTGGTTTTGCTCGGCCAATTATTATGTGTGAACTCAGCCATGGGGAGATAGTGGATCCAGTCGTCTTGTCGTTCGTTGACCCAGAATCGCAGGTACTGCTCTAACCACTGATTGGTACGCTCGGATTGTCCGTCTGTACGTGGGTGATAGGCGGTTGAAATGTTCTGCTCAATTCCTAGGATTCTACATAGTTCGCGTGTGAATTTTGATGCGAACCGTGGGTCTCTGTCGCTGATTATCTTGCCAGGTAATCCAAATCGAGGGAAGACATGTTTTACGTACAGGGCGGCCGTTCCTTCAGCCGATATCTCTTCTTGGCATGGGATGAACAGAGACATCTTTGTGCAGTCGTGGTCCATTACTGTGAGTGTTACGATTTTCCCTTCTATGTCCTGTGGACGCTTTCGTTCCCTGCTTCTTACTCCCATGCCCCACTTTGTTATGCCCATAACTCACCACGCGCCCAACCATTTCCCATGATCTCTTCGTTGCACGATACGCCTCTACGCCCCCTTCCTTGTATATCAAAGTTCACGGCGCTCCGGTCTCAGCTGACTCCCACATGACCCCGCGCAATCACCGCACTTCCTACTATAGTTCTGCCTTTGTTCTGCTTTTACTTAGGACTCCACGTATTGCGCCATATGTTTGTTGCGTACAAACATCCTGTACTAGTATATAAGTTGCACGCTACCTAGCTTGTACGGTAGACTTGACTTCTTGTGTAATACCACATCGTTGTCAATCCACGAACGACTTTGGCTCGCTGTTTCGCTTGAGCACGACTTTGGTTCGCCTTTGCGCTTGAACCCCAGAACCCCCGATTACCACTCACGTGTCTGAGGAGACCGTGTGGTGCTTGTTCATCATCGAACTTAGCCTTAATCGGCTGACTCGCGTCCCGTTACCTCGGCCTGATCGACTTAGTGACGTGCACGTCGCACATAACGTTCCTGTGGTAACGTTACAGTGAGGATTGTATCACAGTCCTGTGCCACGGGGAGTTTAGTGATGAAATCGAGGGCGATGGTTTCAAACGGCATAGCTTCGGGTTTTGGGAATATTGGGCGTAGTGGCGCTTTGATGGCCCTGGTGTTGACCTTGATCCTTTGGCAATCAGCACAGCCTTTGATGTAGTCCATAACTTCTTGGCGTAATCCAGGCCACCAGTAGTATTGTTCCACTAGTTTGATTGTGCGGCTGATTCCAGGGTGTCCATACACGGGGGGGTCATGGTGCGTTCTGATGATCTCGCGTTTCTCGTGGAGGCCTCCTGTAACCGCGCATCTTCTGTCTTTGTACCATGTACCTTCGATCAGCTTGAGACCGTGTGAGTCTACCCATGGGCGTATCTTGTCATTGTCCTGCGCGTATATCGGGTTGCTCTTTTCCATTTCTTGTACTGATATGGTGGCGCTGATTTGAAGTGGGTCTTCGGTGGTGTCCCATGAGGTGGCCCTGACAAAAACTTCGTCTGGTAATACCGTGACGTGTTTGTTGTCTCCTTCTCCTTGATCGTAGTCTGGGCGTCTAGATAGGGCGTCGGCTCTTCCATTTGCCGTTCCCTTAATATGGTGAATCTCAATGTCATACTCAGAGAGTTCTAGTACTTCCCGGGCTACTCGGCGGCTTATCTTTTGTGGGGAGCGCCAATATTGCAGGTTCATGTGGTCTGAGAATACTTTGATCTTGTGCAGGGATCCCGCTAGATAGTGGCGCCAGTTCCTGAGTGCTTTGACAATTGCTAGGAGTTCTAGATCGTAGATGTCGTAGTTCCGTTCCGCAGCACTGAGAGTGTTTGAGTAGTATGCGATAGGGTGTCTCTTGCCATCTTCTTTGCGTTGGAGTAGTACTGCTCCTACCGCGAATCCCGATGCGTCTACCTCCAATTCGAATTGGTCTTCTAGATTGGCATGTGCGAGTACTGGTTCTTCCGTGACGAGGTTCTTGATTTTATTGAAGGCTTCTTGTTCCACAGTTGTCCATGTCCATTCGGTGTCTTTGCATGTGAGTTTATTGAGGGGGCGTGCATAGGTGGCAAAATTTCGAATAAAAGCACAGTAAAAGTTGCAGAAGCCTAGGAATGATCGCACCTGTTTGACGTTTTTTGGGGTAGGCCAGTCTTTGATGCCGGAAATTTTGACGGGGTCCATGCGAGTCACCCCCTTTTCAATGATTACCCCCAGGTAATCGATGCTAGGGGCGTGGAAGATGCACTTTTCTGGTTTGAGAAAGAGGTCATTTTGTTCCAGTAGGTCCAGTATGTCGTGTACCACGTCGATGTGTGCCTGTTCATTTGACCGTGTTGCGATGCTGATGTCGTCCATGTATACTCTTATGATCGTTCCTTTCTTCTCGTGATGGGTGATGAGGTCCTTACAGATCTCGTTCATCATGGTCTGGAAGGTTGCTGGAGAGTTTGTTAGCCCGAAGAACATCACCGTGGGTTTGAAGAGTCCGTATCGCGTTTTGAAGGCCGCTTTTTCTTGATCCCCTTCCTTGATGCGCACGTTATTGTACCCCCAGCGAATATTGAGTTTGGTGAATATGAAGGCTCCGCTAAGGTCTGCGATGAGTTCTGGTATCAGAGGGAGTGGATATTGATTGCGTATGGTCCATTTGTTAATATTCCGGTAGTCCTGTACTGGGCGTAGCTTTCCGTCCTTCTTTTTAATGAAGAAGAAGGATGATGCGTACAGGGATTTCGATGGTCTGATGTATCCTTTGGCCAGTTGTTTGTCGATCCATTCCTTTAGTGCCTTATCCTCTGCTTGGCTCATTGGGTATACCTTGCAGTCAATGGTGTCTGGGGCGTCTGGTTTGAACTCGATGGCGTGATCCCATGGCTTGGAAAGGGGGAAGCGATGGGATTCTTCTTTGCTGAAGATCTTGACGTGTCGCTGGTACTCTTCTGGGATGGCCTTCTTTTCCGTGTACTGTTGTGCTTTGATCGCCAGTTCGGTGGATGTGGTGGCTCGCAGTCGTGTCACTTCTAGGTCGCATTCTTGTCGTAATTGTTCTTTGATGCGTTGTTTGTTGGGTGTTCCGAGCAATTTCTGCACTACTAGTCGAGCGATGATGGGATCTATGCACGGTTTGGTGGGGTTAATAGTGCGAAGTACTACTGGGTACTCAGCTTCGTTAAGGGTGGCAGAAGCCCATTGTGTTACGCTCCGTAGGGTGCACTTCGGGAGATCGCACTCGACCGGTCTTCAGGGGTTCCTTATGGCCTTGGTGTTGACTCGCTCTTGTTCTGTCGCTTGAGTTAGCGCTTGCTGTCGTTCTTGGTCTTCAAGGATGAGTCCAAAACGGACTATCTGTAGAACTCGGATAGCAACGGAAAGGTGAAAGAAAGGAATGACTTCGCTCGTGTACGCTGAGCTCGCACGCTCGATCAATCGGTCACGTGAAGGGGGAGGGAGGAGGATAACACCGCTGTAGCAGAGGGACTAACTCCGAGGCCTGCGTAGGGTACGGACGCCGCTGTGATGCTGGACTAACTCCGAGGGCACGTAGGGCAGAGAGAGAGAAGGAGGATTGAGAGCAAAGGGGACTGGGGATTACTCGGACTGGGTTGTACGGAAGATACAAGAAGTCAAAGCTACCGTCTAAGGTCGCTTCTATGTGCTACTTATACTCGTGAGGGGGGGGGCTATTGGAACTCAGCTGAAACCCTAATACAACGGTCCTAGGAATGCTGCGGAAACTGCGGAACTGCGGAAGGCACATGTCCAACGCCACTGATGGTGGCTGAAACATACAGTCAGGCACAATCGATAACACATGTTCCAATCCAGGCACAAGCTCATCTGGACTCTTCTGGTGCAGTCTAGGCCAGGTCACGTGCCAGGGTCACGTGACGGGCAATGACGTCATCCGGCGCTAATCTTCCGGACGTTGAGGTGGATCTTGTGGGAGCATATACTGGGTGGCCAGTATAGCTGCGCGCAGGTGCAGAGCGCGACTTTGATGGAACTTCCAGAGGCGTTCCCTAGCCTCAGCTTCTTCGGCTGCTTGCGCTTCGGCATCCAAAGGGTCTTTTGCGGGACTCCAGGCAACAAACTGCACTGGGGACGAGTCTTCTTGGTCATGTGGTGGCGTAGTGGCGCGTTCCGGAGGGCCAAACGTAACACATTGGATGTTTGGTTGGAATGTAGCCAACCAGGGATATCCGAGGATGATGTCCTCTCCTCCTACATCAGTAACAAGGAATCTCATATCCTTCTTGACTCCTTTGGTTTCGACCTCTAGATCCATGCAATGGGTTATCTTGCCCCCTTTGTTATGCGTGCCGTCAATGTTCCAGATCTTTTGATGACGGTCTAATTCCTTGAGGCCTAGTCTCATCTGTTTCACGAAGTCCGGATGAATGAAGTTGTTAGTGGCTCCGGAGTCCACTAGTGCTCTTTTGTCGGCCATGGCGTAACTTGTGCGCAATGAAACTGGAACATGCATAGATTGATAGTGCGTTATGAACACAGAGTTACACCGTAATGCCCTCACCCAGGCCGTCGGGTTCAGGCGCTTTGAAAATCCTCTTGCCCCATTAGGTCCCGTACTACCAAATCCCTGGCTTCTTCGTCAAGGTTTCGGACTCCGTTTATCCAGCTGGTCGCCCGTTCTTGCAGTGTCTCAGTGGTGGCGTGGGCGCTGTGGCTACTGCCGCCGTCGTCTTCGAATTGGATTAGAGGTTCTTTGTGCACACTTTGCACCTCTTCAATGAAGGCCCCGCGTCCTTGGCATGGCTGCCAGTTTGTGTTGTTGCGCGGGCGACGGGGCTGGAGACAGTTACGTTGGAAGTGACCGGGTTTGCCGCAGTTAAAATATTTTTCATGTTGATGACCCCTCTGTTCAGAGGGCGTCCTCCTTGTTGGGTGTAAGGTGGCTTGGCGTAGTCGATCTCTTCGGATCCTGCGAGGCGTGCTTGTACTCTACCGGGAGTGGTGTCCATAGCATCCGGGTGGTTCCGGAATGCTTGCCATCCTTGGTGAGGTTGCTGGGGGCGGTTTGGAGCATTGAACGTTCTGAGAGAGGTGTTTCCTGGCTTACCGGGTCCCGGGGGTTTACGTCCCCCCAAACGCATCTGCAGGTGCATCCATTTGCGTTGCTGTTCAAGCACCACTACCTTCCATTGAGCGTACGTGTTTGGGCTGTGGAAGTTGTACGCATTTTTGTATAATTCTATGGGGAGCCCACTGGTAAACTTGTCGAGGACCAGGGAATCGTTGAATCGATATCCCGCTTCACGTACTGCCTTTTCGAATTTGGCAATGTAGGAGTCAATATCTTGCCCTTCCATTCGGAACCCCTTCTGGAGGTCTTGTTGTGCACGTTCTCTTTCGAGAGTGTCGGTGAACATGTTGCGGAAGCCCAATTCGATGGCTTCCCAGATCCATTTGTCGTATGGCCTGTGCTTGGCCTTGTACGCCTTGACCCATTTGGTGGTTGATAGGACCCATTCATTGACGTGATCTCCTTGAATATAGGTGAGGAAAATCAGTGCTTTGCAGTAAGGGAGGGTGAACGCAGGGTTGTCGTAGTTGGTTTCAACGAACAGTTCCCATTGGGTGAGGAATTGCTGGACTTTGGTGCGATCTCCAGTGAATACCAAGGGTTCTTTGCCCATAAACTTTTTGGGCTTAGTTCCGCTTGATACGTTTGGTCCTGTAAAGAGAGGCCCTCCGGGGTCCCCTCCTCCATCATCTCCTCCTCCTCCTCCGCCATGTCCTCCTGGCGGGGGTCCTTCTCTGTGGCTGATGCACGTGGGTTCCTGGAAGGTGGTAGGTTGTTCGGTGACGGTAGTCGTCATATCTGTGGGGATTGACTCAGCTATTAATCCCAACTGTAGCTCTTCTTCTTCTGCTTGGGCTTCGAGAATGCGGATTTCCTCGGGGTTGCTTGCGAGTGATGGGGAAGGTGCAGGTGTCTTGGGTGTAGGTGACCTAACGGGTTCTTCTTCTTGTCTGTCGAGTGGACCCCACTGATCTCTTGTAGTTACTTCGCTTTGTAGGATATCGAGGTGGAGGCTTGAGCCTGCGGGTCGGACGACTTGTAGTTTGTAGTGGAGCGCGTCCCACTTGAGTTCCGTCCAACAGGTGTGGTCGAAGTTGAATTCTACAGGGATAAGTCCTGTAGTACCGTCTTTGTAAGTATAGGAGACGACATAGCCTGGGTCTCCTTGTTCAGTCTGCCAAAATGCTCCTTTGAGGTATTGCTTGGGGACGTTGCGTTCCCCTCTTCTGTCGATGTGATATGGGCGGAAAGGGATCCAAAGATCTCAGGTTGTTACTGCGGTGGAAGCCACGTTGAAGGATCTTGGTCTTAATGTAACGTCTACCACGGACGTTTGCCTGACTTAGGCGTCGGTGTAACGTGGGTTCCCTTCGGGTCGGAAACGGTGATTGTCCGGGCTATCGGGGAAGACTGCGGGATGCCTTTGGTAGACTCCAAGGTGGTCGCGATAAGTGTAAAGGGGAAGGTCGAGGGGTACGTTTGGGGGAATAGTCGGGACTTTATGGATATACCTCCAACTAGGGTGGTCGACGATGTAATAGCACTTGTAGGGTCTTGCAACTCTGGAGTTGAGGTATTCGAAGATGAGATGACACGTGGTACCTTCAGGGTAACTGACGGTCAGCGTATCCACCATTCACGAGGGAACTGGGGAGTAGAGGTCACGGGGATCCCTTCTTGGTCTCAAGGGATATGCTGGAGCTAGTTCACTTAAGGATCTCCACAAGTCCTTAGCACAGTAGACGAGTAGAGAGTGGTATTCGAAGAAGACCAAGATGGGGATCCTGGTCCATTATACTACGAGCTTAAATACATGTAAGGGAGCCAGTTCTAGCTCCGCTTGAACTTGTATACAGCCAATAGCGTAAGTAGTGTAAATCCTAGGACAGGGATCCTAGGAATCAGTCATCCACAATGTAATATCAGTATCGTACAACAATAGGACTCAGGGATGGGTGCATAAGACGTATCACGTACAACAATAAGAAACATCAGTCAGCCGGAACACGAGGCAGCAAGATCCGAAGTCCATGACACATCACTACTGACATACCGAGTCATCACGAATACGTCAGAGTCCACAACCGGGCCGGGCAGTCCGAGAATGAAACGTAACAAGAGTGACACCATGCCCATAGAAGCTGCTATTAGGGCCCTAGAGGCGTATGAACTTGACGAGGAAGCGTGGGAGCTTGTTGTGAATGAAGAACTGGAGCCAAGTAATGCCTTCCTGCAAAAGACAACTACTGCCTCAGAACTTGCACAGCAGGAAGCAGCTAAAAGACAGGTCTGGACATTTGAGGAAATGGTTCCTCCAGAGTATTGGTCACACTGCAGGGTGTTCAGCAAAGAAGCGTCACACTGTTTTCCCCCATCCTGTGTATGGGATCACGCCATTGACTTACTCCCTGACGCACCCACCACCCTTGACTGTAAAGTGTACCCCTTAACTGCAAACAAGGGAGAAGCACTCACAAGCTTCCTGAATGAACAACTTGAAAAGGGGTATATTTGTCCCTCGAAGTCCACTTACGCGTTGTCCTTCTTCTTTATCAAAAAGAAGGACGGTAAACTACGCCCGGTACAAGATTATCGATGCCTCAACGAACTCACCATAAAAAACCACTACCCCCTCCCTCTCATCCCCGAACTCGTTGACCGAATTTGAACTGCATGTTTGTACTCAAAACTAGACATTCGTTGGGGGTACAATAATGTCCAGATTCAAGAAGGGGATGAGTGGAAAGCAGCATTTAAAACCAACCAAGGGCTGTTTGAGCTGCATGTCATGTTCTTTGGCCTCACAAACTCCCCTTCCACCTTCCAAACAATGATGGACACTATCTTCCACGACCTCATCCTAACAAATGAAGTCGTTGTGTATATGGATGACATCCTCATTGCCACCACTGACGACAAAAGCCATCACCGGAAGATCCTCCATGAGGTGTTACGACTTTGCGAGGAACATGATCTCTATATGAAGCCAGAGAAGTGCGAATTCGAGGTTTATGAGACTGAGTACCTAGGCCTCATCATCGGCCACGGACAACTACAGATGGACCCCATCAAAGTCCGAGGAATCCGAGAATGGCAACCACCAAAGAACATCAAAGAGGTCCGCACATTCTTGGGGTTCTGCAACTTCTACTGAAGATTCATATGGGGATTCTCCCAACTTGCTCGACCTCTTCACGACCTCACAAAAAAGGACGTCCAATGGCATTGGGGCGACACACAGCAGAACACCTTTGAAGACATTAAGAAGCGTATATGCGAAGAACCAGTACTCCTATTCCCGGATCTCACAAAGCCATTCAAACTGGAGGTTGATGTGTCAAATGTTACACTACCACAGCATTTAGTCCGACTTGGACTCATATGACAGGCGTTCACGACTTAGTGTAGATTGTGAAGACGTTCACACGCCCTTATGATCCCTTGAAAGACAACTATAGCGATCCACAAAGCCCTTGTCAGAAAGACTAAGGCAACGACAACTTGATGAGACGTAATGACTGCCCCTTAGACACGAAGATCAAGAGAACAGAAGTGAAGACGACTGAGGCTCAAAGGCCCAGGAGACGAGTTAAAGTGGTATATCAAAGAAGACCAAGATGGTGTTCTTGGTCTTCACAAGCCACTATTTATACATGAGAGAGGTAGCTTTAAAGCCCCTCTGTGAAGTCCGAAATCCTCTAGTGTAAGTAGCTCAAACCCTACTACAGCTATCCTAGGAATGAGTCATAGTAACTATCACATGCTACTATGACTTGCTGACTGATGATAAGTCCATGACTAATTACTGCTTACTATTGTAGTCATAACCGTATAGTAAGAGAGTACTTCAGTGTTCGTTACATCACCCCCTTTTCAGCTGCGTTGCTCACAACGCCTCCTAAGTCCAGTTCCTCCCATCCACCTGAGCTGCATCTCCTCGACCCGATCTAGTGTGTTAGCCATCTCCAGGCAGAACTTACTCCACGCCAACTCTCCCTTCACCCCTCCCAACACGGTGGCCAGCCAATGAAGGTGCTGCTCCATCCACTCAGCCTCGTACACATAGGCCTGGTAGTGGTGGACCTTGGCCTTGAGACTGACGTCGCGCAGCTTGTTGATGGTGCGGTCAAAACGGGGGCGGTCATGGTACCCTCCTGCAAAGAGGATTAGATCCTCCTGGGGGTAGTGAGGCTTACTGGTCGCCTTGACCTGAGGCTCCGCATACAAGGGCTGCGAGTACACCTTCTCGCTGTCCTCGACAAGCCCCAGGACAATGGGGTTGGAGTTCATGATGACCTGGATATACGTGGCCTGGCGTGTACATCCCTGTCCATCAGTGATGGGGTAGTGGACGAAGTCCTTCCTGTGGTTGTAGGTGTAGCTGTGAGGGGGCGGCCCCAGGGTGCGGTGTCGGAGTTGGAAGAGTGGAAACAGGGGTGGTGTTATGATCCGACGCTTCGGACTTTCTCTGTGTGTATCTTTTGCTATCTTGTTTCACTTCGCTCCATTTGTCTTCTATTTTGTTACCAAAGGGGCTATCATTGTTAGCCACCCTAGACTCCGCTTCCACATCAGTGCCTTGACTTGTTTTGACTCTTTGCTTCTGTATGGGCTTATGTTCATGTTGTTTGGAACCCCGTCCTATTTAAAGCTGTACTTTACTTTGTAGGAAGCCAGACTTGGCTTCGTTTGCAATCTAGCAACCTTGCCTTCGCTCTTTGGTGTGACTCAGCCTCTCCCCTCTTCTTGTGCATCCCCTACCTCTGTCCCTAACCCGGACACCCTCAAAGTCTTTGCAGTTGAACTATATCAACGCGTCACACCCGTTAGACTCTGTGTACTCGCAAGACTGAGTATAGAGAAGTGTTAGACACTTCGGGCGAGGAGCCTTAGTTACAGAGTAGTGGCACATATCGTGCCACACCCCAGACCACTTGTATTTCATAGCAATAAGACAATAGACGTCTTTGCTTGATACTTGTGTAATATCGAACCCCTTGAACCTGCGTCCCTGCTAGGACGTAACATAAGCCAAGTCTACAACCCCGACACACCAGGGACACCACTACCTCACAGTAGGGTGAGCGACGATCCAAGAGGACGCATCAGCCAACGCCCAGAACAACCACAGAACCCCCAGAACAACAAACCAGGCGGCGGATCCTCTCTGACACAAGAGGCCACTTCAGCAACTCCCCACACGAAACAAAACCCAGAAACAGACCACAATCGTGGCTAGTATCAGTGTCACCCTTGAACCAGACAACAACTGGACCCCAGTCCAAACCAGAACCCAAGACGACCTCCCACACCACGTTAAAAGCAGCCAACTAGGAAAAGGAGCTCGCTGGACCATAGAACCAGACCGACCACCTTGCTACAAGTGCCTTGTACAAAATAAACTCCAACCAGTAGAATTCATCAACAACAATTGGTATATCCTCAGATACTTCCGAAACGCATACCACACATCAACCTCAAGTGTCACCCCACAAAGATACACTGAAGGACTCGGCTGGTGGAATGAAACAGACGAACAAAACCCAGACACATCTACAGCAGGAAGCTCTAGGGGAACATACGGACTCCGACAGAGTCAACCAGAAAGCTCAGACGAAGAAGACCAAAACTCAGTATCCTCCCACTCCTCTAACAATCACCTCACCCTCATTGTACCTCCACAAGCTTCGTCTCACGCCAGCCCCACCATCCCCATCTGGATAGAACCATCCCCACTAGAACCAGATCAACCAGAAGCGTTCCCAACCCCGATACCACCCATCAGAGTACCTTCACCAGTCCAACCATCACAGAACCCCAACAACGATCAAACAGCACCCACCATGTCCACAACAACCACCCCAGCCGCCCCACATACCAGTGCCAGTGGAGGACTCAAAGGAGTAGCGCCTACTGCCTTCACCGGAAACAGGACAGAGAGTAGCCAGTTCAAAAGAGAACTACTACGATACATCAAGTTAAATAGCGAACATGAGCTCATCAAGCAACCCTATTCACGAGTCCTGTTCGCCCTCACACTATTCAAGGGACCTGGAGTACAACTATGGGTCAATCAAACAGAAGATAACATGGAAGCGGCACTAGCAGACCGTACCAAAACCCTCACAAAAGACAGTGAAGACCTATGGGACGGGTTCACCAGAACCTTCGACAGAGATTGGACCGACACCCTGAACAAAGAAAGAGCTTACCAAAAGCTGATCAACCTAAAGATGCAAGGCGGGGCACTAGACAATTACATCCTCGACTTTGAAAACCTTGCAGGAATAGCAGGATGGGACAGAAACGCACCAGGAACAATAGAGTTCTTCAAAAGAGGCCTACCAACAGGCGCATATCGTGCTTGCCTCATGAGGACCACCATACCAAACACCATGGATGAATGGCAAGCTGCTGCCAGAGCAGAACACCAACGATGGCAGCTCCTGAAGTCAGGACCAGGAACTAGAAACACTGGCCCCACACAAAGCGTAAGCCAGAACCAAAACAGAGCCAGAAGGGACCCCAATGCCATGGATGTCGACGCCATGACCACTACACCCTTTAAGAAACTCACTGAAGAAGAAAAGAAGACGCTCATGAAGGAGGGACGCTGCTTCAAGTGCAGACAACAAGGACACATGGCCAGAAACTGCCAACGCCAAAACACCCCAAGTCAGACAAAAGTCCGAACCACAGACACCCAAGAAGCAGACACAGCACCCCCCTACACCCAAGAAGCGAGCACATCATCAGTGTCAGTTGCCACAACGGAAGACAAAGTCCGACAAGCCTATGCACTCATTCAAGGCATGACAGAAGAAGAAAAGAGACGTTACTATACCCTCAACCAGGATTTTTGCGATGCCGACCTATGAGAGCTGATAGGAAGGCTGATTCAATGTATAGTGTTCGCGATAGTGCCATGACAATCCAAGTCCTTGTTCACCTATACTACAAAGAAGCTCGAGTAAATGTACTGGAGCCACAGACAACCTCATAGACCGAAACCTGATCCAGAAACTAGGACTAGGAACCACACCCCTACAACCCCCAATGATAGTCCGAAACATAGATGGATCACTAAACAAAGATGGCACCATAACAGAAAAGTGCCAACTATGGATAAAAAGGGGAGAAAAGGAAACCGCGTTCCAATTTTTCGTGACCAGCCTAGGAGAAGATAGAATGATATTTGGCTACCCATGGTTCGAACAAGAAAATCCAGTCATCAACTGGAAGAAACAAGAGCTAAAAGGAGAACCTATCACTATCCTAACTGGAGGATATCGCTTTAGAAGAAAGCGACACCAAGAAGCGAAAATTGCGACAACTACCACAACCTTTGACCCAGTAAAAGAAACGGAAATACCAGAAGAATACCAACTCCACCATAAAGTATTCTCTGACGAAGAAGCACAACGCTTCCCCCCAGAAAGAGAAGAAGACCACCCCATCACACTGCGCCCAGATGCACCTAATAAAATCAACTGTAAAATATACCCGCTTCCCCCACAAGAAGACGAAGCATTAAAAGCGTACCTAGAAGAAAACCTAGCCAAAGGATACATCTACGAAGGAAGCTCCCCTTATGCGTCATCCTTCTTCTTCAGAAAGAAAACAGACGGAGGGCTGCGCCCCATCCTCGATTATAGACCCCTAAATGCATGGACAGTGAAGGACACTTACCCCCTGCCACTCATATCCGACATCCTAACAAACCTACATGGGAAGACACTGTTCTCTAAGTTCGACATCAGGTGGGGATACCACAACATCCGCATCAAAGAGGAAGACCAATGGAAAGCGGCCTTTAAAACACCCAGAGGATTGTTCATACCCAGAGTTATGACCTTTGGCCTCACAAACGCACCAGCCACATTTGCAAGAACAATGAGCAGAATACTTCGACCACTCATGGACAAGTACCCAAAAGAGTTGTTCGTCTATATGGACGATGTCTTAATAGCCACAGAAGAAGACGCCACACGCCACAGACAGATTGTCCACGAGTTCCTGGAAATATGCGAAAAGGAATCCTATTTCCTCAAAGCGTCCAAATGTGTATTCGAACAAAGAAAGATCCACTACCTAGGAATTGTCATAGATGGATCAAACGTCAAAATAGACCCGAAGAAAGTAGAGGGATTAAAAGAGTGGCCAAGAGACATCAAATCGGTCAAACAAGCAAGAAGCATACTAGGGACACTGAGCTACCAGCGCCCCTTCATCCCCAACTTCGCCCACCTAGCGAGGCCTATCACAGACACAATAAAAACAAAAGAAGGCCCATTCAAATGGACAGAAGAGGCGAAAAGGGCCCTAGAAACCCTCATTGCACTTGTATGCAAAGACCCAGTCCTGTGCCAACCAGACATGAACAAACCCTTTGAACTAGAAGTGGATGCCTCCGCTTTTGCCACAGGAGCGATCCTCACACAGAAGGACGACAGAAACAAACCCCAGGCAATAGGCTACTTCTCAAAGTCCTTCTCAGAAGCGGAGCGCAATTATGACATCCATGATAGGGAGCTCTTAGCGGTCATCCGAGGCCTAGAACACTGGAGACACTTACTTCTGGGATCACCCCACGAAATCACGGTGTTTACGGACCACAAGAACCTAGAATATTACCGACACCCTCGCCAAATCAACAGGCGAGTCGCAAGATACATTCCCAGACTGGCAGACTATCACATCAAACTCCACCACAAACCCGGAGCCCAGAACCATGCAGATGCCCTATCTAGACGCCCAGATCACGACACAGGGGAAGAAGACAACAGCAACATAACAGTCTTAACCCCAACCATCTTTGCAAACTCCGTACTCTCCATACGGATAGACGACCGTGTCATGGCACACCAATTGGACCACCCCGCCACTCTAGACGAATGGGCTGCCCCCTTTCAACTGGTGAAACATGGAAAGTACTGGTGGAAAGGGGACAAACTTGTGGTTGTGGACAACACACCGCTAAAGAGGGGGGTAATTTCCCTGTTTCATGACACAAAGACCGCAGGACACCCCGGAATAACAAAGACCCTTTGGATAGTGTCACAAGACTTCTGGTGGCCAAACATGAAAGAAGACATATCCACATATGTAAAAGGGTGTGCCACCTGCCAAGCAAACAAGAACTTCCCTGGAAACCCGAAACCCCCAATATTCCCCATTAAGACAAACCCAGAAGCCCTCCCCTTCGAAACTATCGCTCTAGACTTCATCACAAAGTTACCACAATCAGAAGGACATGACACCATTCTCACCATCACGGATCATGACTGTTCTAAGGCTGCCTTCTTTATCCCATGCAATGAAACAATTGACGCAGAATGTTACGTTTCGCTTTCGGACTGCCCGGCCCGGTTGTGGACCCTGACGTATTCGCGATGACTTGGTACGTCAGGAGTAATGTGTCATGGACTTCGGATCATACGGCCTCGTGTTTGGATGACTGATGCTCGCTATTGTTGTACGTGAAGATGATTAGACTTGCTGACTGATGCTCTATTGTTGTACGTGTCTCGGATTACGATGTAGACTGCGCATTCTATTGTTAGAATACGCTACTTACGCTATTGGCTACTTACGAGTTCGAGCGGAGCTAGAACTAGTTCCCTTACTTGTATTTAAGTTCGTAGTATGACAGGCCAGGATCCCCATCTTGGTCTTCTTCCAATACCACTTCCTCTACTCGTCTCTTGTGCTAAGGACTCGCGAAGTCCTTAAGTGAACTAGCTCCGGCATATCCCTTAGACCAAGAAGGGATCCCCGTGACCTCATCTCCATCTTCCCTTGTGAATGGTAGATCAACCGACCGTCAGTTACCCACCTGGTACCACGTGTCATCTAGTATTTGAATACCTCAACTCGCGCACCGCTCGTCCCACCCATTGTTACTACATCGTCGACAACCTCGAGTGGGAGTATATTCGCAAAGTCCCCAGTCCACCTCCGAACGTCCCAGTGGAGGAAACACTCTATACGTATAGAGATTCAACAGGCACGTATTGGCCTCATCCCGCAGTCTTCCCCGAGCACCCGGACAACCACAGATTCCATCCCCGAGGGAACCCACGTCACAACAGTGCCTAAGTCAGGCAAACGTCCGTGGTAGACGTTACATTAAGACCAAGATCCTTCAACGTGGCTTCCGCAGTAACAACCCGTGACCTTTGGATCCCATTCCGACCATACCATATCGACAGAAGGGGAGAACGCAACGTCCCTAAGCAATACCTCAAAGAAGCCTTTTGGCAAGAAGAAAAAGGAGATCCAGGCTACGTAGTCCTTTACACTTACAAGGACGGCAAAACCGGACTTATCCCGGTAGAATTTAATTTCGAACATACCTGTTGGACAGAACTCAAGTGGGACGCGCTTCACTACAAACTACAAGTCATCCGACCAGCCGGATCGAGCCTCAAACTCGACATCCTACAAAGCGAAGTTACCACCAGAGATCAGTGGGGTCCCATAGACGGACAAGAAGAAGAACCAGTTCGCTCCCCAACCCCGAAAACGCCCGCACCATCCCCTTCCCTAGGAAGTAACCCAGAAGAAATCCGCATCCTCGAAGCACAAGCCGAGGAAGAAGAAATACAGTTGGGACTATTAGCTGAGTCCATTCCCACAGACATGACTACTACCATCACCGAGCAACCCACCACGTTCCAGGAACCCGCACGAATCAGTCGAGGAGAAGGCCCCCCTCCCGGAGGAAATGGAGGAGGAGGAGGCGACGGGGGAGGCGACCCAGGAGGACCTCTTTTCACCAGACCAAACGTATCCAGCGGAACCAAGCCCGAGAAGTTTATGGGCAAAGAACCGCTCGTCTTTACTGGAGACCGCACCAAAGTCCAACAGTTCCTCACTCAATGGGAATTATTCGTCGAAACCAACTACGACAATCCTGCGTTCACCCTCCCTTATCGAAAAGCGCTGATCTTCCTAACCTATATTCAGGGGGACCACGTCAATGAATGGGTCCTCTCCACCACTAAATGGGTCAAAGCCTACAAGGCCAAACATGGACCCTACGACAAATGGATCTGGGAAGCAATCGAACTCGGTTTCCGCAACACATTCGCCGACACCCTTGAAAAGGAAAGGGCGCAGCAGGAATTACAGAAAGGCTTCCGAATGGAGGGACAAGACATCAACTCCTATGTCGCTAAATTCAAGAAAGCAGTCAGAGAGGCCGGATATCGCTTCGACGATTCACTAGTCCTCGACAAATTCACCAGCGGACTTCCAGTAGAGCTCTACAAGAACGCCTACAACTTCCACAGCCCAAACACATACGCACAATGGAAAGTGGCGGCGTTGGAACAACAACGCAAATGGATGCATCTGCAGACGCGTTTGGGGGGACGTAAACCCCCGGGACCCGGTAAGCCGGGCAGTAATTCTCTCAGGACGTTCAACGCTCCAAATCGACCACAGCAGCCACGCCAAGGATGGCAGGCATTTAGGAACCATCCCGATGCCATGGACACCACGCCGGGAAGGGTCAGAGCCAGACTCGCAGGATCCGAAGAAATCGATTACACCAGACCTCCGTACACCCAACAAGGAGGACGCCCAAATCAAGGAATCATCGACAAGAAGAACCTGCTCTGCTATAATTGCGGCAAAGCGGGCCACTTCCAACGCGACTGTCGACAGCCTCGCCGCCCGCGCAACAACGCGAACTGGCAACCGCGCCAAGGACGCGGGGCGTTTATAGAAGAAATTCAAAGTGTAGCCGAAGAACCTCTGATCCAACTAGAAGACGACGGCGGCAGCAGCCGCGGCGCCCGCGCCACCACTGACACGCCACAAGAACGGGCGACCAGCTGGATAAACGGAGTTCGAAACCTCGATGACGAAGCCAGGGACTTGGTAGTTCGGGACCTGTTGGGGCGAGAGGATTTTCAAAGCGCCTAAACCCGACGGCCTGGGTGAGGGCATTACGGTGTAATTCTGTGTTCATAACGCGCTATCAATCTATGCATGTTCCAGTTTCATTGCGCGCAAATTACGCCATGGCCGACAAAAGAGCACTAGTGGACTCCGGAGCCACCAACAACTTCATACATCCGGAATTTGTCAAGAGAATGAGGCTAGGCCTCAAAGAACTAGACCGTCATCGAAAGATCTGGAACATCGACGGCACGCATAACAAAGGAGGCAAAATCACTCACTGCGTGGATCTAGAAGTACAAACCAAAGGAATCACCAAGGAAATGCGATTTCTGGTGACCGACGTAGGAGGGGAAGACATCATCTTAGGATATCCCTGGCTAGCGACCTTCCAACCCGATATCCAGTGGGCCACTGCTACCCTAAACGAAGCTGAGTATCCAATAGTCCTGCGAACTACAAACCCCTCGAGACCCCGAATAGATCCGGTCATTGCCAGACTCGTACTCGAGAAATTACTATTACCAAACAAGCAAAAGATCGAGGAACAGCTCAAGAAGGAATGCGACCTCGAAGACACTCGCCTTCGCGCAACAATGTCAACGGAAATGGCGATCGAAGCGAAACAGTATACGGAAGTAAAAGCAGTACCGGAAGAATATCAACGGCACGTCAAAATTTTCAGCGAGGAAGAGTCGAACCGATTCCCGTTGTCAAAACCATGGGATCACGCGATCGATTTCAAACCAAACGCACCGGATACCATCGACTGCAAGGTCTACCCCATGAGCCAAGCAGAAGACGTGGCACTCAAAGAATGGATTGACGAACAGCTAGCGAAAGGGTACATCAGACCCTCCAAATCCCCGTACACATCATCATTCTTCTTCATCAAAAAGAAGGACGGAAAACTACGCCCCGTGCAGGACTACCGGAATATCAACAACTGGACCATACGCAATCAATACCCCCTTCCACTCATCCCAGAACTTATTGCGGACCTGAGCGGAGCATTCATATTCACTAAACTGGATATCCGCTGGGGATACAATAATGTCAGGATCAAAGAGGGAGACCAGGAGAAAGCGGCGTTCAAAACAAAATACGGACTCTTTGAACCAACGGTAATGTTTTTCGGACTAACAAACTCCCCGGCAACCTTCCAAACCATGATGAACGAAATCTGCAAAGACCTCATAGCGTATCACGAAACAAAGGGAACGACCATTAGGGTATATATGGACGACATAGGAATAGCAACTCGATCAACGGAACAGGCACACATCGATGCGGTACACGACATACTGGATCTTCTGGAAGAAAACGACCTATTCCTCAAACCAGAAAAATGCATCTTTCACGCCCCGAGCATCGATTACCTGGGGGTAATCATTGAAAAGGGGGTGACACGCATGGACCCCGTCAAAATTTCGGGTATCAAAGATTGGCCAACCCCAAAAAACGTCAAACAGGTGCGATCATTCCTAGGTTTCTGCAACTTTTACCGCGCTTTCATTCGAAATTTCGCCACGCACGCACGACCCCTCAACAAACTTACACGCAAAGACACCGAATGGACGTGGACAACCGCGGAACAAGAGGCGTTCGACAAGATCAAGAAGCTCGTTACAGAAGAACCGGTACTGGCACACGCGGAACTGAAAGATCAATTCGAACTAGAAGTGGACGCCTCGGGATTCGCGGTAGGAGCAGTGCTGCTCCAACGCAAAGAGGACGGCAAAAGACACCCCATAGCCTACTACTCCAACACTCTCAGCGCAGCGGAAAGGAACTACGACATCTACGATCTAGAGCTATTGGCAATCGTCAAAGCACTGAGAAACTGGCGACACTACTTGGCCGGATCACCACACAAGATCAAAGTCTTTTCAGATCACATGAACCTCCAATACTGGCGCTCCCCACAAAAGATAAGCCGCCGAGTAGCCCGGGAAGTACTAGAACTCTCTGAATACGATATTGAAATTCACCACATCAAAGGAACGGCAAATGGAAGAGCCGATGCCCTATCTAGACGCCCAGACTACGATCAAGGAGAAGGCGACAACGACCAGGTGACAGTACTCCCAGACGAAATCTTCGTAAGGGCCGCAGCAATAGACACCACAGAAGACCCCCTCCGTATCAACGCCACCATCTCAGTACAAGAAATGGAAAAGGTGAACCCGGTGTACGCCCAGGATGAAGACAAACTCCGCCCATGGATAGACCCACACGGGCTAAAGAAGATCGAAGGCACATGGTACAAAGACGGACGCCGAGTAGTCACAGGAGGGCTCCTCGAAAAGCGAGAACTCATCAGGAATCATCACGACCCCCCAGTATACGGACACCCGGGGATCAGTCGAACCATCAAGCTCGTAGAACGGTACTACTGGTGGCCAGGCCTCAGGAACGAAGTCATGGACTACGTCAAGGGATGCGCCGATTGTCAAAGGATCAAAGTCAACACCAGGGCCATCAAAGCGCCCTTGCGCCCAATATTCCCAAAACCCGAAGCTATGCCCTTTGAAACTATCGCACTCGACTTTATCACTAAACTTCCCGAAGCACAGGGCTGCGATACGATCCTCACGATAACGGATCACGATTGTACGAAAATGTCCCTATTCATTCCATGCCAAGAAGAAATATCGGTGGAAGGAACGGCAGCCCTCTATGTCAAACACGTGTTCCCCAGATTCGGTCTACCCGGGAAGATTATCAGCGATAGAGACCCTCGATTCGCGTCAAAATTCACGCACGAACTATGCAAGATCTTAGGCATCGAACAAAACATCTCTATGGCCTATCACCCACGAACAGATGGACAATCGGAGCGAACAAACCAATGGCTAGAACAATACCTGCGATTCTGGGTCAACGAGCGGCAAGACGATTGGATACACTATCTCCCCATGGCTGAGTTCACCCACAACAACTGGCCCAGTGAAACCACTAAAGAATCCCCGTTCCAGCTCCTTATGGGATACAACCCACGCGCTGATTGGACCGATAGGCCATCGCCAATCCCGCAGGTGGCGCTCAGGGTCAAACAGTTCAAGGAACTCCGACAGCGCGCGCAGTCGCTGATGATCAAAGCGCAGCAGGGGTGGATCAAAGCAAAAGATACGCCCAAGTTCCAAATTGGAGATCAAGTATGGCTAGAAGGACGCCACTTACGCACGCACCAACCAACGGCAAAACTAGCGGCGCGACGCCACGGCCCCTTTAAGGTCGCTCAGGTGATGTCCGCAGTCAATTATCGATTAGAACTTCCCACGCAGTGGCAGATTCATCCAGTGTTCCATGTGGACCTCCTGACCCCCTATCGCGAGACACCCACGCACGGGCCAAACTATCAGCGCCCACCACCGGATCTAGTAGGTGGCGAAGAAGAATACGAAGTCGAGAAAATTCTAGACTCTCGGCAGTTCGGCAGAAGTCGCAAACTGCAGTATTTGGTCAAGTGGAAAGGATACCCCGACTCGGACAATCAATGGGTCGATAAGGATGACGTATTCGCTGACGACGCGATAAGGGAGTTCAAAAATTCTAACCCCGCCAGAGAAACGCATATAACGCAGGGAAACTCCAAGAGACGTCCCCATCCCCCTCTTCCACTTCACTCCCCACTTATGAGGCCCTCTTCCCCAGTAAACTTCCGCTATGTCGTCAACACCGAGCTATCGGCACCTTACCGAGTACAGTCCACGCCATCGTCACCCCTGTCGTCTACCCTCGCCCTTCACCAGCGAGGAGATCGTCCTCCTTCCCCCGGGACATCCCCAATTCCTTCGCCGACCCCCACTGTTTATTCCGAGAGCAACCAGCCCAGCCATCTCGGAGACAACTACGTCCCGACCCGAGCGCCCACTCCAGCAGGGCGACGAACAGCAGGGCTACGTACCCAGCCGACCCACTTCACCAGCGGGCCCCGACGACGTCGGGAGACCCGTACGACCCGGCGGAACGCCTCGAGGCGCATCAATATTTACGTTACGCCACCCATCTCACCACGACACACTCGGAAACCCCCCCGCTTTGCGGACCCACCGGGGAAGCTATCACACTACCGACGCCACATCCACCCGCGGTTCGTGGTGATCAAGAGGAGGAATTTGTGCAGGAGGCCGAGAGTCGGGCGGAGACACCCCCCTCCAAGGGGGTATCAGTTCAACAGGGGAGTCCATTACATTCCCCTTTCAGATTCGCGACTGCTCAGGAACGTCTTTGGCCCGCCCGGTATACTCAGCTCATTCTCACCGCCGACCCTTCGTATTGGCCTTCAGGGCAGGGATGCAACCAGCAGTACTGGAAAACCTGTCCACGCAGTCCCCTACTACGACGAAGCAGTCCTCTGCCCCCTCTTACACCGACGACGACCTCACGTTCCTTGCTCTCCGACGCGGGACTAGTCGACTCGGTCGATCCAAGCACTCCTTCATATGAAGGACGCGACCCTCATGGCCGAAGATCCATCCGCTTATCGTTGCATGACGCTCGGGATGGCGGAGCACCAACAGCATCGACTGGCAGGCAGAAGCAGGTGAAGTTGGAGCGCATCGAGATCGAGCGCAACAGGTGTGTTCGCCAGACTCCAGCGAGCACATGCGGTGGATCGCATCGAGAACGTTCGGGCCTCGCTCCACTGAGGGCCCAAAGCGGAACAGGATGCCGAGGAGATCGCCCGCATCAGGGCTCTTCGCGAAGTAGGCACCAACCCGCTAGCCGTTATGCGTGGTCAAGCTGGGGCTTGACGCTGAAAAGGGGGTGATGTTACGTTTCGCTTTCGGACTGCCCGGCCCGGTTGTGGACCCTGACGTATTCGCGATGACTTGGTACATCAGGAGTAATGTGTCATGGACTTCGGATCATACGGCCTCGTGTTTGGATGACTGATGCTCGCTATTGTTGTACGTGAAGATGATTAGACTTGCTGACTGATGCTCTATTGTTGTACGTGTCTCGGATTATGATGTAGACTGCGCATTCTATTGTTAGAATACGCTACTTACGCTATTGGCTACTTACGAGTTCGAGCGGAGCTAGAACTAGTTCCCTTACTTGTATTTAAGTTCGTAGTATGACAGGCCAGGATCCCCATCTTGGTCTTCTTCCAATACCACTTCCTCTACTCGTCTCTTGTGCTAAGGACTCGCGAAGTCCTTAAGTGAACTAGCTCCGGCATATCCCTTAGACCAAGAAGGGATCCCCGTGACCTCATCTCCATCTTTCCTTGTGAATGGTAGATCAACCGACCGTCAGTTACCCACCTGGTACCACATGTCATCTAGTATTCGAATACCTCAACTCGCGCACCGCTCGTCCCACCCATTGTTACTACATCGTCGACAACCTCGAGTGGGAGTATATTCGCAAAGTCCCCAGTCCACCTCCGAACGTCCCAGTGGAGGAAACACTCTATACGTATAGAGATTCAACAGGCACGTATTGGCCTCATCCCGCAGTCTTCCCCGAGCACCCGGACAACCACAGATTCCATCCCCGAGGGAACCCACGTCACAACAGTGCCTAAGTCAGGCAAACGTCCGTGGTAGACGTTACACAGAAGGAGTAGCAAAACTATATGCCAAGACAGTGTTACCACACTATGGCCTACCAAGAAGGGTCATCTCCGACAGAGACCCCAGATTCACAGCAAAGTTCATCAAAGAACTATGCAGAGTGCTTGACATCGAACAAAACATAAGCACCGCATACCACCCCCAAACAGATGGACAATCAGAACGGACAAACCAGTGGCTAGAACAGTACCTCCGGATGTTCATAAACCACCAACAAGACAACTGGACAGAGCTGCTACCACTAGCACAATACACCCACAACTCCTGGCCAAGCGCAACCACAAAGAAAGCACCCTATGAACTAATTCTGGGGTACATCCCAAGGATACACCAACCAGAAAGAATAGCAACAGTCCCAGGAACACAAAAAAGGCTAGAACAAATCCAAGAAGCCAGAAGAGCAGCACAAGCGGCAATCACCCATGCCCAGTCACTCTACAAAGACTCCCCTCGTTTCCAACAATATACTGAAGGAAATACAGTGTGGCTTGATGCCAAGAACTTGAAGACAACGCACCCCAGTTTCAAACTATCCCCAAAAAGATATGGACCCTTCAAAGTCACAAAAAGAATCTCCGCTACTACATATGCCCTGAAACTTCCCCATCAGTGGAGGATCCACCCAGTATTCCATGCGTCACTTCTCATGCCACACAAAGAAACACCCATACATGGCAAAAGCTTTACGGAACCCCCCCCAGATCTGATAGAAGGAGAACAAGAGTGGGAAGTTGAAGGGATACTAGAAACAAGACGCCACAGGAACCAGTTACAGTTTCTGATCAAATGGAAGGGATACTCCGATGCACACAACAGTTGGGAACCAGAGAAGAACCTCAATGCCCCAGAACTTATTCAGGAACATTTTGAGCGCAACCCCAAAAGCGAAGGAGCAAAAAGTTGGTTAAAACGAAAAGAAGTGGTTGTGCAAACAGTCACCACACTTCCCACTCACTCAAACACAATGCCCTCTCGCTCCTCCTCTGTAGAACGCCTCGTTGCTCGTGCCATGGAAAGGGGATCCTTCGACGAGACCCCATCCGTCTCCTCCTCCTCAGACCACTCCCCCCAGCGCATGCGTTCCTTGTCTCCCACTGTCTACCACCCTCAGCCCATCGACCCCACTATGCCAAGCGTCATAGAAACAGAAGAAGGAGCAATTCTCCACGTCCCTCCCCCAGGGTTCACTGCTCCTCCTACCCCAGAAGTCCAACGCGCCAACACCTCCCCCCCAGACCCCAGAAACGCTATCCTCAGAATCAGAGAGATCATCAATGACCCAGCAATGGACGTTCTACCTATCAACTATGATAGGATGCACATCCAGGAAAGTGACGATGACCCAGGGTTCCCTTTCTTTGTCAATGACCCCTGGAGCACTCGCTACGTCCACTTCCTCATCCCAGACGACACCAACCCTTCCTCCTTCCAACACAAAGACACCAAATACATCCGGATCAGCGACAACAAAGAAGATGCCATCGGCACCTTAGGCAAAGGCCTCCCTCGCTATGGACTACCCCTCTTCCTCCTCCCTCGTGATGATGACCCAGAGAACCCGGCACCCCCCATCTCTCCAGCACAGATGGAGAACTTCAAAGAAGGACACACTCTAGCTACCAAAGTAGATGAGGTACTAGAAGACCTGGACAACGACCGCCTCTGTTACGTCTACCACGGACGTTTGTCTGACTTAGACGCTGTTGTAACGTGGGTTCCCTCGGGGATGGAATCTGTGATTGTCCGAGTGCTCTGGAAAGACTGCGGGATGCGGCCAATACGTGCCTGTGGAATCCCTGTAGGTGTACAAGGTCTCTGCGATGGGAACGTTGGGAGGTGGATTGGGAACTTTGCGGATATACTCCCACTCGAGGTTGTCGACGATGTAGTAACAATGGGTTGGGCGAGCGGTGCGCGAGTTGAGGTATTCGAATACGAGATGACACGTAGTACCAGGCAGGTAAGTCACGGTCGGTTGATCTACCATTCACGAAGGAAGATGGAGATAAGGTCACGGGGATCCCTCTTGGTTGTAAGGGATATGCCGGAGCTAGTTCACTTAGGGACTTCGCAAGTCCCTAGCACAGAAGACAAATAGAAGACGTGGTATTGGAAGAAGACCAAGATGGGGATCCTGGTCCGTACTACTACGAGCTTAAATACAAGTAAGGGAGCTAGTTCCAGCTCCGCTCGAACTCGTAAGTAACCAATAGCGTAAGTAGCGTATCCTAATAATAGAATGCGCAGTCGTTATCGTAACACAGAACACGTACAACAATGGGAGGCATCAGTCAGCAAGCTAATCACGATCACGTACAACAATAGAGGGTCATCAGTCAGCACAACACGAGGCGGTAAGATCCGAAGTCCATGACGTATTACTGCTAACGTGCCGAGTCATCACGAACACGTCAGAGTCCACAACCGGTCCGGTCAGCCCGAGAACGAAACGTAACAGCCTCACTGCTGAAGTCCATCGGGTCCGCAGACTCTTGCGGAATCAAGAGACCATCCAGAAGCAGGTGAATGACCTGTACAACACAATGGCCCCCCTCAAAAGACACCTACTAGACATTGACATGCAACTAACCAGTGCTAGGCGACGCCTACAAGAACACAAAGCGCTGGTTCGCATATCTGACCGGTGGAACATCCTCCACCCTCCTTCACCCCCTTCCCCACCGGTACCCACACTCCACATCACCCCATCACCAGGCCTCCTTCACTTCCACACTATGCCACAGCTCCACGATGAACCGGAGGGACCTAGCCCTTCGGGAGAAAGGAAGAAGAAGCGCAAAAACAAGAATGGCACCATCAAACTCTGCTTCAGATGTCAATCTGAAGACCACCTCTCTTTCGCCTGCCCCCGCAAACGAAGGTACTGCTGGAGGTGTTCAAGCACAGACCACTTCGCCTACCAGTGCCTTTGGCCAGCTCCAGAAGAACGCACTAAGTGGTGTGGCAAGTGTCAGACCAGCAATAGCCACGAAGAAATCAAGTGTCCCAAGTATGAGCTCTGCCGACGCTGTGGGACCTATGGTCCCTTCAATTTCCTTCGCACCCATCGCTGTCAATCCCCTCAAAGCCCTACCCCTTACAACGATAGGGACGCTGATGTATACGACCTTGTAGACTTCGAAGCACTCTAGGGAGAGTTGACTTAGAGAGGGGCTCATGTTATGATCCGACGCTTCGGACTTTCTCTGTGTGTATCTTTTGCTATCTTGTTTCACTTCGCTCCATTTGTCTTCTATTTTGTTACCAAAGGGGCTATCATTGTTAGCCACCCTAGACTCCGCTTCCACATCAGTGCCTTGACTTGTTTTGACTCTTTGCTTCTGTATGGGCTTGTGTTCATGTTGTTTGGTGTAACGTTTGGCCCTCCGGAACGCGCCACTACGCCACCACGTGACCAAGAAAACTCGTCGCCAGTGCAATTCGTTGCCTGGAGCCCTGCAAAAGATCCTTTGGACGCAGAAGCGCAAGCAGCCGAAGAAGCCGAAGCTAGGGAACGCCTCTGGAAGTTCCACCAAAGTCGCGCTCTACACCTGCGCGCAGCTATACTGGCCACCCAGTATATGTTCCCGCAAGATCCACCCCAAGGTCCGGAAGATTAGCGCCGGATGACGTCATTGCCCGTCACGTGACCCTGGCACGTGACCTGGCCTAGAATGCACCAGAAGAGTCCAGATGAGCTTGTGCCTGGATTGAAACGTGTGTTATCGATTGTGCCTGGTTTGTGATCCGTTACTGTATCTGTCTTGACTTTCCCGTGCCTCGTCCTTGTGGCTTGATGCGCCCATGGACTGTATGTTTCAGCCACCATCAGTGGCGTTGGACATGTGTCTTCCGCAGTTTCCGCAGCATTCCCGTGACCGTTGTATTAGGGTTTCAGCTGAGTTCCAATAGCTCCCCTCACGAGTATAAGTAGCACGTAGAAGCGACCTTAGACGGTAGCTTTGACTTCTTGTATAGTCCGTACAACCTAGTCCGAGTAGTTCCCCAGTCCCCTTTGCTCTCAATCCACCTCCTCTCCTCTTTGCCCTACGTGCCCTCGGAGTTAGTCCAGCATCACAGCGGCATCCGTACCCTACGCAGACCTCGGAGTTCGTCCCTCTGTCATAGCGGTGTTCCCCCTCCCCTTCCCATCACATGACCGATTGATTGAGCGTGCTAGCTCAGCGTATACGAGCGAAGTCATTCATTTCTTTTACCTCTTTGTTGCTATCCGAGTCCTTCAGATCGTCCGTTTCGGGCTTATCATCGAAGATCACGAACGACAGCAAGCGCTAGCTCAAGCGACAGAACAAGAGCGAGTCAACACCTAGGTCGTTAGGAAGCCCAGAAGACCGGTCGAGTGCGATCTCCCAAAGTGCGCCCTACGGAGCGTAACATTTGGAACCCCGTCCTATTTAAAGCTGTACTTTACTTTGTAGGAAGCCAGACTTGGCTTCGTTTGCAATCTAGCAACCTTGCCTTCGCTCTTTGGTGTGACTCAGCCTCTCCCCTCTTCTTGTGCACCCCCTACCTCTGTCCCTAACCCGGACACCCTCGAAGTCTTTGCAGTTGAACTATATCAACGTGTCACACCTGTTAGACTCTGTGTACTCGCAAGACTGAGTATAGAGAAGTGTTAGACACTTCGGGCGAGGAGCCTTAGTTACAGAGTAGTGGCACATATCGTGCCACACCCCAGACCACTTGTATTTCATAGCAATAAGACAATAGACGTCTTTGCTTGATACTTGTGTAATATCGAACCCCTTGAACCTGCGTCCCTGCTAGGACGTAACAGGTGGGGTGTCAGCCCTCACACTGCCTCGATAGAGGGGTTGTCCCTGGGTGTCACATGCGTAAGGAGTTTTGTTGGGGTTGTCAGTGTTGGTTGCTGTGATGATGAGGGGATGCTCAGCTGTGTTATGCTACCACAGCGTTAGTCCGACTTGGACTAGGTAGAGGGCGTTCACGACTTAGCGATTCTCGTAGTATCGTTCGTAAGTCCATAATATCCCTTGGAATACCACCAAGGTGACCCAAAGGGATTTGAGAGCAAGAACCAAGGTAACGAAGACCTGGTGATATGATATGATGACCGCCTTAGACTCGAAGGTCAAGGAAACAAAGGAGTGAAGCACGAAGACTTCGAAGAGAGTGGAGTAGACAAGTGGTATTTAGAAGAAGACCAAGATGGCTTATCTTGGTCTTCACAATCCACTATTTATACATATGGAGGGGTAGCTTTAAAGCTCCCCTACGAGTCTGATACCCTGTAGCATAAGTAGCTCAAACCCTACTACCACTGTACTAGTAATGAGTCATACTAACAATCATATGCTAGTACGACGTATGCTGACTGATGATGAGTCCATGACTAATTTCTACTTACTATTGTAGTCATAACCATATAGTAAGCGTCCACTTCCCTTTGTACTGTAATCTCGAGTCCAAGCTGTTATGATCCGACGCTTCGGACTTTCCCTGTGTGTGACTTTTGTTATCCTGTTTCACTTTGCTCCATTTGTCTTTTATTTTGTTACCAAAGGGGCTATCAACGTTAGCCACCATAGACTCTGCTTCTACATCAGTGCCTTGACTTGTTTTGGCTCTTTACTTCTGTGTGGACTTGTGTTCATGTTGTTTGGAACCTCGTCCTATTTAAAGCTGTACTTTACACTGTAGGAAGCCAGACTTGGCTTCGTTTGCAATCTAGCAACTTTGCCTTCGCTCTTTGGTGTGACTCAGCCCTTCCCCTCTCTTCTTGTGCATCCCCTACCTCTGTCCTTAACCTGGACACCCTTGGAGTCTTTGCAGTTGAACTATATCAATGCGTCACACCTGTTAGACTCTGTGTACTTGCAAGACTGAGTATAGAGAAGTGTCAGACACTTTGGGCAAGGAGCCCTAACTACAGAGTAGTGGCACATGTTGTGCCACACCCCAGACCACTTGTATTTCATAGCAATAAGACAATAGACATCTTCGCTTGATACCTGTGTGATATCAAACCTCTCAAACCCACGTCCCTGCTAGGATGTAACAAGGAAGGTGGTTAAATGCAAATGGGTCTTTAAGAAGAAAGCGGATGGACACTTTTGTGCTAGGCTAGTGGCAAAAGGGTTCACCCATGTTATGTTTTGGTTTCAGACTGCCCAGCCCGGTTTCGGACTCTGACATGTTCGTGATGACTCGGCATGTCAGCAGTAATAGGTTATGGACTTCGGATCTTATTGCCTCATGTTTGGATGACTGATACTCGCTATTGTTGTACGTGAAAGTGATTACTATGTCCCACCACCCCCCCACCCTGCTCAGGAGAGCTTGGGGCGAGCCTTCAGGTTCAATCCTCGCTCAGGCAATATTCCTGACAGGTGCACTCATTTGTCAACACCCTGTGGCATCGCGCCACCAACTCGGACCCTCAGCGGTCCGCACTACCCGCCCGACAGCACTTTCCTACCCCACCCCACACCCAGTTCTCCGATTCCATTTCCAACAATCCCACACTACGTCCCAACTCAACCCGACCAACCCGACTCCAGTTCCGAAGCCCTGACCTACCCCGATTGGAACACACCTCCGAAGACATAAAGGCTTATGCAAGCATCGGAGCCCTCACAGTCCCTGAGGCCGGCTGGGGGTGGTGCCCCAGTCCTCCAATATGGTTGACACTGAGGGTGATCCCCACCTGGAGATACCACCAATTCGCTGAGTCAGAAGGGGTCCATGACGGCACGGAAGGACCAGCCTAGGGCTGGATTAGGTGAGGAAGGCGCGATGAAGGCGTGGGAGGTAGGGATGAGGATTTGGATGACACATGTGTTGAGCTGGCAGCACTAACAGCGAAGAGAGCAAAGACAAGGCTAAGAGACAAAAGTAAACTTCAGAGGTGAAGAAAACTCTATTAGCAGCGCAACACACCTAAGAGACAAAAGTAACTATAGTACTGTCAGCGTAAGGTAGAGGCTTAGTAGTAAAGTAGAACTTACACTTCAGAGGTGAAGAAAACTCTGAAGTGTGAGGGCGAAAACAGCAGACCTTATATACAGGACGCTTAGCTAAGAATGGTCCGTGCGCACTGGTGACTCAAACAAAATACACCTGGTCTGTGCGCCAGAGGGAGAAATGCCATTGGAGGGCAGAGAACAATAAGACCGCCTAATGCGGATGTGATCGGTATCTTATCAATAAGAACAAGGAGAACCTAATAAGGAACTACAAAATAAAGATAAACAATAACCGGTCCGTACAAGTCCGGAAGTCCATAATCTAACCATAAGGGTCAGATACCGTATAAGGAAGGGAATGACTCAATCATATCCCACGAGACATGTGACTTGAATCAGTCGCGTCTCAACAACATGCACAGACTGGCTGGGAGACCACACCTGGGGGACCTCATATGTCCCCTTACCTAACCATTACTCCGAACATACTATGTCCCCTCTGGGAGGGTACACACTGACACTTGACCCCTTGACACCACCCCACCCTTAACTGGACGATATGCCCTTAACTGGACATTACTTACCCCCCACTCTTGCTTACGTGATAATCATGCTTACTTACTCTCATCCTTACTGCATTGAATACCCTTCCACTGATTGAGTGTCACACGGCCACACGGGCCCTAGGGTCACGTTCTTCCGTTAGTCACTCTATTGTAGGAGTGTCATGATAAGTTGGCTGGGGTTCCACCAAGGGTTAGGTTTCCACACAGAGTAACATGTATGTCCATAGCACCGGCTTTGTATTAACACTACTGCTCCGGGATATAAATTGATTCAAAAAAAAAAAAAAAAAAAAGTGATTACTATGCTGACTGATGACTTCTATTGTTGTACGCGACTCAGATTACGATGACGACTGCGCATTCTATTATTAGTTTACGCTACTTATGCTATTGGCTACATACAAGTTCGAGCAGAGCTAGAACTGGCTCCCTTACGTGTATTTAAACTTGTAGTATTATGGACCAGGATCCCCATCTTGGTCTTCTTCGAATACCACCACTTGACTCGTCTTCTGTACTAGGAGTCCGATAGACTCTTAAGTGAACTAGCTCCGGCATATCCCTTCGAGACCAAGAGGGATCCCCGTGACCTTAATCCCCAGTTCCTTGTGAATGGTGGATCAGCCAGCCGTGACCTATCCTCCCGAGACCACGTGCCACCTAGTCTTTGAATACCTCAACTCCCACATCACAAGACCGTACAAGTGCTACTACATCGTCGACAACCCTTGCTGGAGGTATATCTGTAAAGTCCCCAGCCCACCTCCGAACATTCCACTTGACCTCCCTCTCTACACCTATCGCGACCACCTCAGAGCTTATCAACGTCACCCTGCAGTATTCCCCGACTGTCACGATTGGGACTTGAGCGAACGGACGAACAATAAGAAGGCGTGGAGAACTCTTACTATATGGTTATGACTACGATAGTAAGTAGGAATTAGTCATGGACTTAGTCACCGCACGTCGTACTAGCACATGATTGTTAGTATGACTCATTACTAGGATAGCTGTAGTAGGGTTCGAGCTACTTACGCTATGGGATGTCGGACTCACAGAGGGGCTTCAAAGCCTTCTCTTATATGTATAAATAGTGGCTCTCAAAGACCAAGACACGCCATCTTGGTCTTCTTCAGAATACCACTCATATTCTCTCTCTTCGGGTCTTCGAACCTCGACTTGTCACTTTCCTTGACCTTCGCGTCTAAGGCCTCATCATTTCGCGTCATCAAGTACTTGTCGCTGTGGTCTTGACCCTCAGAGCACTTTGGACCGCCTTGGTCGTATATCAAGGGATCCTTCGTACCTACTTGCGTTACAACGAGATTCGCTAAGTCGTGAATGCCCTTGTACGAGCTCAAGTCGGGCTAACGCCATGGTAGCGTTACATTAAGACCAAGATCCCCTAACCGTGGCGTTCACCACAAGAGACCAGTGGAGAAACTTCAGAACCTACACCCTCGAAACAAGAGGAGAACGATCGGTACCACGACGATTCCTAGGAGCAGCTAGGTGGAGAGAATACAGAGGAGACACCGGGTACTTCGTCGACTTCCCAGGGGAAGCTATCAGATACCGACCAGTTGAGTTTAACTACTCCAACTTCTGCTGGACGGAGATTACGTGGAACCCGATAGACAGCCGGTGGGACGTTGTTAGACCAGCCGGAAGACATTATCGCTGCGACATCGATTCAAGAGAACTTCACGGAGACGATTGGGGATCACTCGACGGAGACAGCAGTGACGAAAGTGAAGGAGAACAGCTGAGGGAACAAGCACCCTCAGAATCAAGTCACGAAGAACCAATAGAAGAACACACTGCAACGGAAAGCGAAGCACGACCAGGAACAGGAGACGACTCAAGCCTACTAGCCCATATAGCTGAGTCCTTACACATCACGGTCCCAGAAGAAATTCACATCAGAAGTCCCATGGCAACGGTTACAGAAGTCCAAGCCATAGAAGAAGTACGACACATCAGAGAAGAAGCTGAGGCGATCCTCAATCCCATAAACCCCTCCACGGGTCACAGAATGACGGCAGACGATGCTGCCCTATTTAGAGCAATAGGACCAGACCAACCAGATCCACCCACAGGACCTCCGCCACCACCCGGTGGACTACCAGGAGGATTTCCTGGACAAGGACCCACGGGAGGAGGATTCCCAGGAGGAGGACGACCCCCAGGAGGAGAAGGACCACCAGGACCACCAGGAGGAGGACCCCCTCCCGGACTAGGAGGAGGCGGAGGACTGTTGAGCTGGCAGCACTAACAGCGAGATGAAGCAAGAGCGGCTAAGAGACAAAAGTAAACTTCAGAGGTTGAAGAAACTCTATTAGCAGCGCAACACACCTAAGAGACAAAAGTAACTATAGTACTGTCAGCGTAAGGTAGAGGCTTAGTAGTAAAGAGGAACTTACACTTCAGAGGTTGAAGAAACTCTGAAGTGTGAGGGCGAAAACAGCAGACCTTATATACAGGACGCTTAGCTAAGAATGGTCCGTGCGCACTGGTGACTCAAACAAAATGCACCTGGTCTGTGCGCCAGAGGGAGAAATGCCATTGGAGGGCAGAGAACAATAAAACCGCCTAATGCGGATGTGATCGGTATCTTAACAATAAGAACAAGGGGAACCTTATAAGGAACTTCTAAATAAAGATAAACAATAACCGGTCCGTATGAGTCCGGAAGTCCATAATCTAACCATAAGGGTCAGATACCGTATAAGGAAGGGAATGACTCAATCATATCCCACGAGACATGTGACTTGAATCAGTCGCGTCTCAACATCCCTCCATGATTGAGGCAGTCCATTCTGGAGATAAGATAAGAATAGGTGGTAGATGGTGATGAGAGCGTGTGTCAAGTTTCAACAAGTTCTCGACATGAGAACTGTGTAAGAGTCCTTTTTGCAAGTTCTCAACATAAGAACTGTGCAAGAGTCTATAGGAGTTCGGGATTGAAGTCCCTTGAACACTTTACTTCATGCATCATAAAGGACGACTTTTTGAAGTGCTGTGTAAAACTCCATATAAGACAGAGAGAAAGGACTCTCTTCTGCAGGGATAAGAGCGGATCTTATTCTGCCTTGACACTTCATCGGCAACCTTATAAAAGGTCCATCAACCCGAATTTCTGATAGATGTGGATCCTATCCACACTTTTCTCCATCATACCAACCCAACATCATTAACCAGCTTCTCGAAGGTTTCTCTTGGTAGAGACTTAGTAAGTCCGTCTGCTACCATGTCCTTCGTAGGAGTGCATACTAGGTGTATCACCTTATTTTCTACGTACTCCCTGACAGCGTGGTGTTTGATGGGGATGTGTTTGGACCGTCTCCCTGTGACTGGGTTCAGGGCTAAGTCTACAGCACCCTTGTTGTCACAGTGAAGAGGTATGGGGGAGGAAACCTCATACCCCAGTTCCTCTAAGAACGTCCTGTACCACTGAGCTTGGTTTGCAGCCTCAGCGAGGCTCATGTACTCAGCTTCTGTGGTGGACTGGGCTACCGTCTTTTGCTTTCTGGTGCACCATGAGATGGCACCATTCGCAAGTAGGTAGACGTAGCCAGTGGTGGAGTGGCGATCTTCCTGGTCACCCCAGGAAGAGTCACAGTAGCCATGAAGGCCTTCTCCACCATTCCCTCCAGAGTAGCGCAACGCGTAGTCCTTTGTAGTATTAAGGTATGCTAACACGTATTTGGCAAGGCGCAGATGCTGCTGAGAGGGATTGGAAGCGAATTGGCTGAGGCGCGCAACAGCGAAGGAGATATCAGGTCTGCTTCCAATCTGCGCATATAGCAGAGACCCGATGATCTGTTGATACTTCTTAATATCAGAAGTAGAGGCTTGATCTTCGTATTTGATCAAGTGAGCCTCCGCGCCAGAGGGAAGAGGGGTATATACTGGGTTGGAATCCCTCATTCCAAACCTTTCAACCACATCGGAGATGTAATCTGACTGGTTGATGGTCATGGTGCGATTAGCACGATCTCTGGTGATGTTAACACCGAGGTATGACTCTATCTCTCCCAGATCGGTCATCTCATATCGACTTGATAGAGACGCCTTCAGATCATTGATCTTATCTAATGAGTTGCCCAGTATAGTGATATCATCTACATATAAGATGACGAAAAGTACATCACCCCCCTCTTGGAGATGATATACATATACTCCTGCATCAGAGTACGTCCGCGTGAAGCCGAGTTCACTAAGAACTCCATGGAACTGTAGATTCCATGCGCGGGAAGCCTGCTTCAGACTGTAGAGGGCTTTCTGAAGCCGGCACACCAAGTGTTCCTGGCCAGCCGTGACGAAACCTACGGGTTGCTCCATGTAGATTTCCTCGTCCAGTTCTCCATGAAGGAAAGCCGATTTGACGTCCATCTGGTGGATCTCCCAATCCTCCAGTGTGGCTAACGCCAATAGTAGTCTCAAGGACTCAAATCGGGCGACTGGACTGAAGGTTTCGTCAAAGTCCACCCCCTCTAGTTGGGTGAACCCTTTTGCCACTAGCCTAGCACGAAAGCGTCCATCTGCTTTCTTCTTAAAAACCCACTTGCACTTCACCACCTTCCTTCCAGCAGGAAGGGGCTCCAGCCGCCAGACTTTTAGCTTGTCTAAGGCATCCAGTTCATATTGGCATGCCTCTTGCCACTGGTCGGCGTACTCAGATTCCATGGCTTGCCTGAAGGTTTGAGGATCCCTATAGCCAGGGGCCTCTGCCGCATTCAGTAAGTCCATCATGGTAAGCCTACTGCTTCCTTGTACAAACTCGTCATTGTCCTCATTGTAGTAGCGAGGATTCTGACGCCTCGTCCTTGTGCTCCGCCTGGGGCGAGGAGGCGAAGACACCTGCTCAGTCCTGGGACTCCTGGGAGTCTCGGCAGGAGGACTGATATCCCTATTGAAGTTAGGGGCAGGTAGCGGCTGGGTCACCATAGGTGGCCAGTTACGCCTAGAGCGCGAAGGACGAGGAGGGGTGGTCGTAGGGGGTGCAGAGGGCGGGGTCTGATATATAGTCTGATCTTCTGGAGCGGGGTTAGTGCTGGGTGGGGTGCTAGGCTGTTGTTCCTGTGGAGGGGCTTCCTCCGGCACCTGTATAGTAGGCGGGGCCACATTGACTGGCGGCGCCTGAGGTGCTGTGGCAACAGCTGGTAGAGGCTGATCAAGCACTCTTATATAAATATTTCCACCGGTGGAGTCAAATACCTCCTGTTCCGGCACTGGTGAGGTGTACTGGTGAGGGATCGGGTCACCACGGGACAGGAAGACGCTTTCGTCAAACGTAACATCTCGAGAAGAGACGAAGCGTCGGCTATGTCTGTCCCACAGTTTGTAGCCCTTGGAAAGAGCTTCATAGCCCACAAACACGGCCTCCTTTGCTTTAGGATCTAGTTTTTGCCGGTTGTGTTCTGGTACGTGATAGTAGGCTTTGCAGCCAAATACTCTAAAGTAAGAGACGTCTGGAACCGTACCGTTCCAGAGCTCCAGCGGAGTTTTCCACTTATTAGAACGAGTGGGAGTGCGATTATAGATGTGCACAGCAGTTTCGACTGCTTGTTCCCAGAAAGCCGAGGCTAAGGCCCGCATGATGAAGCATGCTGGTGCCTTTTTCCATAACCGTACGGTTAAAACGCTCGGCTCTCCCATTCTGTTGTGGAGAATATGGCATAGTAAGACGATGCTCAATGCCCGCTTCCAGAAGTATGTGCTTTAGATCGTGATTGACATACTCGCCACCTCGATCAGAGTGTAAGGATTTGATGGGCTTGTTAAGTTGTTTTTCAGCCCACGCCTTATAGTGTAGGAAGGCGTCCTTAAACTGATCTTTTGACTTCATAAAGATGACGACTGCTGCTTTTGAGAAGTCATCTATAAAGGTGGCGAAGTATTTGTTCCCCTGAATAGAGTTATTCTGAAGGGGTCCAACAAGGTCACTATGGACGATCTCGAGGTGGATCCTCGGCACGCTTCATGGAAGCAGGGAAAGGAAGGCGAGTAGATTTGCCAAGCTCACAGCCGTGGCATGGTCCCGTCCTCCTCTGGTGTATTGTTTATAATGAGGCCTTTTACAGCCTCAGGAGCATGCGTCTTCAGCGCTTCTTTGGACATATGTCCCATGCGCTTGTGCCAAACATCAAGGCTGGCAGATGCAGGTGCTTTGACAGTATTTAATTTATGACTGTCAAGCCAATATAAATTGGCAGCCTTGTGTCCTTCCGCTATGGTTTCCCCTTTGTAGCTGATTGCGAAGGATGTAGAGTCAAATGAAACTAAGGCGCCCTTTTCTGTCAGGGCACTTGTGGAGAGGATACGCGAATGCGTGTTTGGGAGGTGTAACACATTGGAGATTTTGAGGTCGTAGCCTCTGTTGGTTCGGATTGTTATAGTACCCGTTCCAACACTCTTTAACAGAGAGCTATCTCCTAGCAGAACTTCGATACCTTCGTGAGGTGTATAGGTATCGTAGTCTTCAATGTATGGTGTGAAATGTGTTGAGGCTCCACTGTCCATCATCCATCTTGACTCTATGTGTGCGGTCTTATCACGCATCATGTAAAGGGAAACCTGAGGTGCTTCATGCACCTCCTCTATTTTTCCAGAGCCATTGACTATAGTAAACAGTCGGCTCTTTGGTACAGGTATAGTAGAGTTTAGTCTATCTGCCGGAATAGCCTCCGGCGCGGCAACAATGAGGTTTTGGGCAGCTTTCCTCAGCTGCCCAGCCTTCCCCTTCTTGGCGTTCTCCTGGTCCCTTTTTAGTTTAAAGCAGTCCGGCTTTTTATGGCCGGGCTTGTGACAGTAATGGCAGATATATCCGCTGAAGCGGAACTGCCGAGATTGGGCGATGGTTGCGCCTTTGGGGGGCGCGAACCAGAGGCCCGATTGATAGGTGCCACCTTGTTAAGGGTGGCGGAGGGACCGGAGAGTCGTGATTCCTCATTGATGAACCTATTGATCAGGTCCTGAGGTTGTAGGTTGGCAGGGGGTCCTGCAGCCAGTATGGTGCCGGCGATAGTGGAATAAGATGGGGGGAGGGCGTCTAGCAGAATGAACGACATCTGCATATCAGAGACTGCCATCCCGTTTTCTTGAAGGGTGTTCTTGAGGTCCAACATCTTTTGTAGCTGAGGGAGGAAGGGATGTCCTTCCTCCAGCTTGGTGTTGACCAATCCTACCCATAAGTTGAAGGTGGCCATAGAGCCAACCGCACCATACAAGGCTTCCAGTTGCACGAACTTGTCATGAACAGCAGGGAAAAGGACTTGGGATGTTATCCCTGATAGTACTTCTGTTGTGACAGATAGATATAAGAGGCCAATAATGACCTCCTCTTGTTTTTGCCACATGGCCAACATGGCCAATCCTGTGTCCGTGGGTCCGGTGGGACCAGCAGCACCTGCTGGTAGGGCAGGATGCTGGGGAATGGCACCGGGGTTGTCGTGAGTAAGGTGCCTGGAACAACCATTCATGAGCATGAGGGACGTGAACGTCTGAGCCCAGGTTTGCCAATTGGTTCCATCCAACTTGGCGAGTTGGACAGAGGGGGGGAAGACGAGAGTGAATTGAGCCATTTGAGATGTTGAAGTGTAAAAATCTGGTTCCGAGGAGCAGTCAGAACCAGTCCAGATCTTGATAGGAAAAGTAGCGGTCCAGCCATAGAAGCGCTATACTCCGTAACACTCAAGGTGTCACGCCCCGGGTGTGCGACTTTGGAGTACCAACTTGTAAAAAGTACTTAAGTAGTGTAGACTAAACCCCTTCTTAGGACTAGCCTGTTACCACATGGACCTTGCTTAGAAGGGCAAGCAGTCTTAGTGATAGCTTTAGTCAGGGTCAAGCAGAGTCACGTCTGGGGTACTTCCCGGCGAAGGGTTTCCCGGAGAACGTGTCCTAACCTTTAGGCAGTCCTCAGGGGCTACTCAGGTTCACTGGTAGCCCTAAGAGGGGCAGTGCCCTAGAGATGAGCCAACAGCGAGTTCCAAGAGGAAAGATGAGGATCAACTCCAACATCATTTCCAATTGCCGTCTGTGGAGTCTCTAGACCAGACCATTAAGGGTCTTAGCACTGATGTATAGTATTTTTACTTATAGTAGCGACCCCTAGTTGTGTCTGAGGGAAGGACTTCTGGGTTTGACTATTAACCAGGCCTTCACACCCCATAAAGAGACCCAGGTATTAACCGAGTATCTCCCAACCATTAAGGTGGCCTATAGCCGCAAGGGTCTTCCCCTATTGGCCTAATAAATCCGGACGAATACCGGGAGGAAGAAAATAAGTAGTGAGGAAGAGCGCACAGGGGAACTTAAGGACGCGTCTGCTGACTTAACAGCTCCCTAGCGCCTTTCGCGAGAACCTTCATGAGAAGGCTAGCCAATATTGGCACGACATTTAAATAATGCCGGTGGACAAGAAAGGAATGTGTCGAAGAAAGAGGATAGAGGATGCTCACTGAGTGGGAGAGATGTAAGTGAAGAGGTAATTGCAGAGTGAGCAAGTGACACGAGGGAGATCTGGAACACGGCTGTTAGTATGAGCGTCCAGGGCCCATAACCTGTTGAGCTGGCAGCACTAACAGCGAGATGAAGCAAGAGCGGCTAAGAGACAAAAGTAAACTTCAGAGGTTGAAGAAACTCTATTAGCAGCGCAACACACCTAAGAGACAAAAGTAACTATAGTACTGTCAGTGTAAGGTAGAGGCTTAGTAGTAAAGAGGAACTTACACTTCAGAGGTTGAAGAAACTCTGAAGTGTGAGGGCGAAAACAGCAGACCTTATATACAGGACGCTTAGCTAAGAATGGTCCGTGCGCACTGGTGACTCAAACAAAATGCACCTGGTCTGTGCGCCAGAGGGAGAAATGCCATTGGAGGGCAGAGAACAATAAAACCGCCTAATGCGGATGTGATCGGTATCTTAACAATAAGAACAAGGGGAACCTTATAAGGAACTTCTAAATAAAGATAAACAATAACCGGTCCGTATGAGTCCGGAAGTCCATAATCTAACCATAAGGGTCAGATACCGTATAAGGAAGGGAATGACTCAATCATATCCCACGAGACATGTGACTTGAATCAGTCGCGTCTCAACAAGGACATGGGTCAGATAGACTATCAGGTGAACCTCCGACAGTATACGATGGAGATCGTACTAAATATGAGGCCTTCTTGACCCAATGGCACGTATACTGGGGGATGAACCTGGACGCCCCCATCATGCAAAACGAGTACCGACGATCACTCCTCTTCCTTGGATACGTCAAAGGGGTCAATGTAAGCGAATGGACGCTGACCATGCTCGAGTGGTTAAACCGAGAAGTGCGAAGAGGAGTAAGTCAATACTCCCAAACCCTGTGGAATCACATTGCCACCGAATTCGCCAAACGATTTTCCAACATTCTGGAGGAAGAGCAGGCCCAAGCTGAACTCCAAAAGGGAATCAAAATGACAGGAGAGGACATTGACGCGTACGTAGTCCAGTTTGAACGACTGGCGAGGAAGGCTCACTACAACCTGAACGACCGGCAAACAATCGATCGATTCACGGCGGGATTACCACGAGCTCTATTCATGAAGGTGTACGAATTAGACGAACCCCACACCTTTGAAGATTGGAAGAGGTGCGCCCTATGCCGACAAAAGCAATACATCCACATGAAGGCTCGCCTTGACAACTTCAAAAGCAAGACGCCCCCCTCGTCCGCACAACCCCGCTGGAGACCACAACCCCCCAACTGGGGGCCACCACGAGGACCGCCACCACCCAGATTCGATCCAAACGCAATGGACACGTCAGCAGACTGAACACGTGCAAGAGTAGCGGAAGTAGGAGACGCAAATAGGCCCTTCATCCCGAGACCACAACGAGGAGGATACGGACGAGGAGGAGGACCTCCACCCCGAGACATGAGGACAGTCATCTGCTACAACTGCAACCAGACTGGACACTTCTCACGAAACTGCCCACAGCCACGCAAACGAGCAGCCACCAGTCGGATGATCAAAACCAACTATTACACACAAGAAGAAGCTCCCACACAAGTCTGGGCAGTTAATACGGCACCTCCGCAGCAACGAGCAAAGGATTGGTTGGCAGGAGTGGCGGGGGAAACAGATGATGTAAAGGACCTCATCCTCCAAGAAATGTGGGGGAAGGAGGGTTTTCAGAACGCCTGAACCCATCGGCCTGGGTGAGGGCAGTCAATTGTAATTCCGTAATCATGACTCGCTATCGATCTCTTCGAATTCCAGTCTCGATCCGCACGAATTACGCTATGGCCGACATCAAAACATTGGTAGATTCAGGAGCGACAGACAACTTCATACGCCCCTCATTCGCCAAAAGAATGGGCCTCGGGTTACAAACGCTCGAGCGACCAAGAAAAATATGGAACATAGACAACACGGAAAACAAAGCGGGCAGTATCACGCACTTTGTGGATCTCGACGTCCAAACTAACCAATGACGACAAAAAATGCGGTTTCTAGTCACCGACTTAGGAAACGAAGACTTAGTACTCGGATATCCCTGGCTGGCCGTTTACGAACCAACAATCAACTGGAGATACGCCACCATACACGAGAAAATGCTGCCGATAGTCATCCGATCAATCAACCCCAACAAAGAGCATCATATCATAGGAACCACCATCACGGAAGAAGAAAAACAGGAAGCCGTCAAAGAACTAGGAGAAGAAAGCCACCTACGTACCACCGCTACGGAACTGGCTATCGAAGCTAAGCAGTTCCATGACAAAGTAGAACTCCCCCCAGCTTATGCACAGTTCGCAAAAATCTTCAGCGAAGAAGCATCCAACCGGTTCCCACCTTCTCGACCATGGGACCATGCAATCGAGTTTAAGGAAGGCACGCCATCAGCAATCGACTGCAAGGTCTACCCCATGACACAAGAGGAAGACGGCAAGCTCAAGGAATTCCTAGATGAACAACTCAAGAAAGGATACATACGCCCCTCCAAATCTCCTTATGCATCATCCTTTTTCTTCATCAAGAAAAAGGACGGGAAGTTACGACCAGTACAAGACTACCGAAAGATCAACGCGGTCACTATTCGCAACCAATACCCTCTCCCCCTCATCTCCGACCTCATCACGGATCTCAGTCAAGCTCATACCTACACCAAACTCGACGTACGATGGGGATACAACAATGTGAGGATAAAGGAAGGAGACGAACACAAGGCAGCTTTCAAAACACGGTACGGACTCTTCGAACCCACAGTCATGTACTTCGGACTCACCAACTCCCCGGCAACTTTCCAAACGATGATGAACACAATCTACCGAGACACCATCGCAAAACACGAAGCCAAAGGAACAATCATACGCGTCTATATGGACAACATCGGTGTCACGGACGCATTCATTTTCGCCTTTTGTGGATCACGTGACTTGCCATCACGTTCTCTAGTTAGTCACGTGAAATATCGTGCACTTTTGATCACGTGACCATGGGAAAGTACTCCCCGATACAGGGTATCCCTTTTAGGTCACATTCTATATATGGACAGACTCTATGATTGGTAGATAAGGATAGAATCTTCTAGTACGCTCTAGAATACGCTTAGTAGGCATGTATTACGCGCTGTATTAGGTTTTACTCAGCGACACGTCATACGTAGTCAGCCTTGATGACAGTGCATCAGTCAGCACTAAAAGATAAGGCTATTAATAGACACGACGCGTCAGCTCTTTAGTCATAGTCGATTACTTTGCACTTAGTAACAGTGTTCAAGCTCCGACTTAATCTCAGCCGCAGTAGATACTTAAGCTTGCCTGTAGCGTCCTGAGTGGAACCAACTTGTCCTCTTGGTTCTCCACTCAGGTGCGCATTCTCTTGTACTTCCTTACTCTCTCAATCTAACTTGTCCTCTTGGTTCTCCACTCAGCTTACCACCGTGTGACACAGTGTACTCGCCCCTTGTGTAAAGGTGCTTCAGTGTATACACGCTCCACGTTGACTGTAAGTTCGGCGCGTGATTTATCTCCGCGTCAAGTTGAGTCTTCGCCCTTGGCAGTTCAACTCCCTTCACTTGGCTTGGCGTAGCGAGAAGTCATACCGCTACATTAGGACAAGTTCTTCCCACACTCCTGAGTCATCTTCGCTCACCAGTCGTGTGTTTCTCCATTAGGTGGTAGACGTCCACCAGTCCCTTGTGTATTCTACCTCATCTTCTGCCTGGGGAAGTCCGTAAGCAGAATCCGTGCATTTGTGGTGCAGTTGTAGTATCCGTAAAGTCGGTATACACTGTGCTTGCCTTTATTGGGTCTATCTGGTCACAGTAGACTGCTCTGGGCACCGCTTGCAGAACTGGTCACCACGCCAGATAAGCTGCAAGTTGACATTGAGCCGGCCAGGCCTCGCCTGCGACAGCTGTACGCGTACCAACCAGAAGAATTTGAGAGCGCTTCGGCGTGAGAGGCAGCCAACAGGTCGAGAAGACTGAGGCAGACAGCCTTGTAGTTCCACACATATCATTACCCTATTCCTGAGTGTTCGGTTATCGCCGCAGCCTCGCGCAGTGTGAAACATCACTGTGTATTGGTCTTGCTTGATCCGACTCTCCATTCACCTTCGACTTAGCGTTTCGCGGTCGTCGTATCCCGACGTCTTTAAAACCACCTTCATCTTTCACCCTGCCTCGCTTCTTCGCGAACACTCGTGCCCGCCTACGACGTCTCTTTAGGAGGAGACAAGCCCTCACCCCACCAACTCAGTTGTCACCAGAAGCCTCTGCTACAGCATCGCTTCGAGTCCTTGAGGAGCAGCGCTCACGCCCCTCATCCCCTACACCTTCTTCAGCACTCTCCTCCTCCCCGACCGTCGGGCACCTCTCCGCGGCATCATCCGCAACCTTAGTTAACGACGAGTGGTACGAAGGCTTCCAAGTAGAAGCACCCCCTCGCACCACAGCCGAATCCATAGTCCAAGCTCTCTACTTCTTCCCTGGTGTGCGCCAGATCCTTGAAGACGAGTATCCCGGGACCACGCAAATCCCCGGAACCGAATTCACAGTCGCAGACCTTATCCTCTTCGCCGAGGAAATAATCCCCGTACTCTCTCGCCCCCCGTCCCCGCTCCACGAAGACCGTGGCTCCGAAAGGCAAAGCCAAAGCTCGTCTAGCTCAGGCTCAGTATCCTCGAGGAGTTCACTCGAAATTCGCCCTCCCTCCCCTCTCTAGACAAGAGAAGGAATACGCCAGGCGGATACAAGACTGGGACGATCTACATCCCGACGAGCAATTAGCGCTCTTACAGGATTTCAGAGAAGCTCAGTACCAGGTGGACAAAAGAAAATGAGAAGAAGAATTGGAAAAAATGTCGGCGTCGTCATCATCTTCATCACACACAGTACAGCCGGACCCAGCTCCGGCCCCCGCACCTACAGTACCACCGCCCCCTCCCACCATCCAAGACTGCATAAGTCTTATAAACCAACTCGGTCTGGCTATGGGCCACCTCGCGCAACAGGTCTCAGACCTAACCCAGCAGGTGGCCGCCACCCAGGCTAAGCCCAAAAAGGTCGGAGGCAAGGATATCGTGGCCCGCCCCAAAGCATGGGACGGAAAGGGCAATTCTACAGACGCCTGCCACTTCCTCGCCGCCTTCCATAATTGGGCTTCCTCACAAGGAGACGCTCTCAATACTTGGGAGCCTATCCTACAGTCATGGATGCCAATAGAGGAAAGGTGGATCGCAGCTGCCTTGAACTTAATGGAAGGAGAGGCCAAGACCTGGGCCCTCCCCTACCTAGAGGCAGCCAACCAAGGCTCATTCCCCTTTGTGGGAATATACGATAACTTCGTGAAAGAATTCAACCGCCGCTTCTCCCCGATGGACGTACGCGACATCGCCCGAGAAGAGCTCAAAAAGACAAGACAAGGGAAGAAGTCCGTTGCCGAATATACGTCAATATTCGAGCAATATAGCGGACAGACTGGATGGTCGAAAGCCGACCTCCGTGACCGCTTCTATACCGGTCTCAACGACGAGATTAAGGACATTCTCGCCACGACCGAAAGGAAGCAAGACACTTTCGATGATCTGAAGGCTACGGCCACCCTCATCGACCAACGCCACGCGCCAACAAAGCCAGCAGGGCAATAAGGGAAAGGACGAGTTCTTCAAGAACCAAGCGGAGTACAGAAAGTGGATGCAAGGGAAGTGCTACGGTTGCGGGTCGAAAGACCACACAAAAAAGGATGGAAATCACGAGCGGGACGTCTGCAACTGGTGCCAGAAAGCTGGTCACCGTGCCCCCGTTTGCATGATCAAAAAGCTGGGGAAACCCGCCAAAGCGAAAGCCGCGGCTACGACGGAATCCTCAGCCCCTCCGTCCTCATCCAACTCACCCAGTACGGTGGCAGCAGCCACCTCTTCCAATACCTCTCAGCCAAAGACGTCCCAGGCAGACGTGGCTAAATTGATGGAGATGGTGAAAAAGCAGCAAGAGACCATTGAGGCTCTCAAAGCGGCTTTTTAGATAAGGGGTCGCGTGTAGCTGCGACCGGCCCCTCAAATACAGACTTTGACTCGGCCTCATGTTCTTGTAGTATTTGTCTCAGGACTCGCCTCGTTTCGGACTCAAATTCTGTAATTCCTACGCACCCAGTGATTGCCTGTAAGTTAGATAGTAGTAGTGCTTCAGTTTCGTCGTCTTCTGTCTCCACATCTACATCTGCCTCCGAGATGAACTTTATTTCTAGTTCCTACTCTAAAATAGCTCCTCAACCAGTCTTAAGGACATCGGTTTTGAGTGTAGCCGTGCCGCAAGTGATGAATTCTGATGCAGCACTTTCATCTTCATTTATTATTCCCGAAACAAAAGATAAAAAATCACATTTTCATATTAGTGTCTATTTATCCGGACATCATCGTACTGTAAAAGTAGCAGCAATGGTAGATTCTGGGGCAACCTCGTTGTTCCTCGACAAGAAGTACGCTGACTGCCATAAAATGTTGCAGATTCCTCTTGAGAGTCCAATCCTTCTATATAACATAGACGGGACCCTCAATGAAGCCGGCAGTATCACCCACAAAGTTCGACTAAAACTCAAAGTTGGACCGACCGAAGAGAAATATGACTTTTATGTCACCTCGCTCGGACCAGAGAACGTCATCCTGGGACTGCCCTGGCTAAGGAATCGGAATCCGCAAATAGATTGGCAGGAAGGCACAATGCGTCTCGACTCCACCGCTGAAATAGCGCCTGAGGAGCACGAGATAGAGGTGACGCGCATCATGGCGAACCGAATGGAACGCCGCCGTCTCCTTGCGGAGAAAGTGTTGGACACGGTCCATGACGAAGTCTTCTGTCTAGCAGGCTTTACATACTCTCAGCAAATCGCCGAGAAAGCAATTAATGCTAAGCCTAAGAAGACGTTCGAAGAAATGGTGCCCCCACACTATCGTGACTTCGCAAAAGTATTCTCTGAGGAAGAGTCCCAGAGGCTCCCCGAGCATCAACCGTGGGATCACGCTATAGACCTAGAACCCGATGCAGTCAGGCATTGGAAGGTCAAGACGTATCCCATGTCTCCCGCAGAACAAGTGGAACTGGATAAATTCCTGGACGAACATATCGGTAAAGGATACCTGGTCCCATCTAAGTCACCGATGGCATCCCCAGTATTCTTCATCAAAAAGAAAGACGGAAAGCTCCACCTTGTCCAGGATTATCGGCGTCTTAACAAAATAACCATTAAGAACCGATACCCACTTCCACTCGCGGCTGACATTATTAATCGGTTGAAGGGAGCAGAATACTTCACTAAGTTCGACGTGAGATGGGGCTATCATAATATTCGAATCCGAGAAGGAGACGAATGGAAGGGTGCTATTGTCACCAATCGCGGACTATACGAACCAAAGGTCATGTACTTTGGAATGACCAATAGTCCCGCCACCTTCCAAGCCCTCATGAACGCCGTATTCGCGGATCTTATCGCACAAGGAGAGGTCGCCGTCTATATGGACGACATCCTGATCTATAGTCATGATTTGAAACACCATCGAAAAGTTGTAAGAGAGGTGTTACAAAGACTACAGGATCACGACCTCTACCTTAAGCCTGAAAAGTGCGATTTCGAGAAACGCGAAATGGAGTATCTCGGGATGATTATAACCCCCGGAGAAGTGCGGATGGACCCTGGCAAGGTCTCCGCAGTAAGGGAGTGGCCAACCCCAACAACCCTGAAGGAAGTAAGGGCTTTTATTGGGTTTGCCAACTTCTATCGTAGGTTCATTAAGGACTTCGCGGCTATTGCCCGACCCCTACATGACCTCACGAAGAAGGACACTCCATGGCACTGGAATCCGGAACAGCAAAAAGCTTTCGACACGCTGAAGGAGCGCTTCGTACAGGAACCAATCCTACGAGTGTACGATCCGCAACTACCTACGCGAGTTGAAACAGATGCATCCGGATTTGCTACAGGCGGCATACTTAGTCAAAAGTATCCCGATGGTCTTTGGCACCCTGTCGCGTACCGCTCAGAGTCTATGAGCAAAGAGGAACGCAATTACGAAATATATGACAGGGAAATGCTCGGCTTAATCTGTGCCTTAGAGGACTGGAGACACTTCCTCGAAGGCATCTCCTTTGAAGTAATTACTGACCACAAAAATATGGAATGGTGGGCCAGTATGAAGGACTTAAATCGCCGGCAAGCTCGCTGGGCGTTATACTTAAGTCGCTTCACCTTCAAAATCACCTATAAGAAAGGAGATTCTATGCAGGCAGATGCATTAAGCCGGTTCTCTAGAGACCATGTTAAGGATAACGAGGACAACCGCCAGGTTCAAGTACTAAAACCTGAGCATTTCCTCAATGCCGCACAAGCTCACTTCGTGCCCGAAGTAGACTCCCTGGGCAGTCGCATTAGACTCACATCCATAAAAGAAGCCGAAGTCATCGAGGGTCTTAAGTCATTACAAAAGACCGCTCCTAAGGCTCTTACGGATGGAGTTGCGCTGTGGGAGGAAGAAGACGGTTTAGTCTATCACAGGGGGAAACTCTACGTTCCCAACGACCGAGCTCTACGTTGCGACGTGGTAAAGTCATGCCACGACACCACGACAACCGGTCACCCTGGAAAGAACGGAACCATCGAGCTGGTCAGCCGCTATTACTGGTGGCCACGCATGGCAGGCTTCATAGCCTCATACGTAGAAGGATGTGATCGATGCCAACGCTACCGCAAAGATCTACACCCCAAAGCAGCCATTCAGCCGCAAGAAATCCCTGAGGGACCATGGCAGATCATCGGGATCGATCTAATCGGTCCCCTGCCCACGTCACGTGGAAAGGATATGATCCTTAACATAGTGGATCATTATACGAAACAGATCCATCTATTCCAGTGACCTCTCAAATCACGGCTGATGGGGTGGCATCCATCTACTTTGAGCAAGTCTTCCCCTTGCACGGGATCCCGCGTAAAATCATAAGCGATCGCGGACCCCAGTTTGCTGCAAGGAGCATGCGTGCCCTCTATAAGCGACTAGGGATAGACGCAGGTCTTACTACAGCCTATCACCCTCAAGCTAATGGACAGGTAGAGTGCAAAAATCAAGAAGTAGAAGTCTACTTGCGCTTGTTCATTAGTAAGAGACAGGATGATTGGGCAGACCTGCTCCCTACGGCGGAATTCGTGATAAATAGTAGGCTCAACTCAGCTACGGGTCATACCCCCTTTGAGCTACTCTACGGCTATACGCCAGATTTCACAATTCCTGCCGGTAGACCCTACGGGTATCCCGACGCTCGATAAGCGTCTTCCAAAAGCTGGTTTCCTCTAGAAAGGATGCAGAGGCAGCGCTTCGCTTAAGTAAACAGCGAATGATTGACCAAAGACATGAGTCTTATGTCTTCAAGGTCGGAGATAAAGTATGGTTGCAAGCCAAGCAGATTAAGATACATCAAGCAGTCGTCCAAATTAGGCCCTAAGCAACTAGGTCCCATTTGAAGTCACTGAAGTATTAAGTGACGTCGACTATAGGCTTGCACTCCCACCTGCGCTAGCGCATTCACGATGTATTCCACGTGGATCGCCTCTCTCCTATAAGGAAACTGAAGTTAATGGCCTGCTACCGCCTCCTCCTGATCCAGTCGTTATTGAGGGAGAAGAAGAGTACGAAGTAGACCACATAAGAGACTCTAAGCTCTTCGGTCGTACTCTGAAATACCTCGTTCGCTGGAAAGGATATGGCGAAGGCGAGGACACATGGGAACCCGCAAAGAATCTAGTGAACGCCCCAGAAAAAGTTGAGCAGTTCCATCAACAGAACCCGGGCGCTCCTAGAAAAATAGCGGCTCTCCTATACGCGTCCTTACCTTGGCAGAATCCATTTGTTAACACAGAGGCCAACGCGGACGTCAGCCCTTAAGGAGGGGGGTGATGTCACGGACGCGTTCATTTTCGCCTTTTGTGGATCACGTGACTTGCCATCACGTTCTCTAGTTAGTCACGTGAAATATCGTGCACTTTTGATCACGTGACCATGGGAAAGTACTCCCCGATACAGGGTATCCCTTTTAGGTCACATTCTATATATGGACAGACTCTATGATTGGTAGATAAGGATAGAATCTTCTAGTACGCTCTAGAATACGCTTAGTAGGCATGTATTACGCGCTGTATTAGGTTTTACTCAGCGACACGTCATACGTAGTCAGCCTTGATGACAGTGCATCAGTCAGCACTAAAAGATAAGGCTATTAATAGACACGACGCGTCAGCTCTTTAGTCATAGTCGATTACTTTGCACTTAGTAACAGTGTTCAAGCTCCGACTTAATCTCAGCCGCAGTAGATACTTAAGCTTGCCTGTAGCGTCCTGAGTGGAACCAACTTGTCCTCTTGGTTCTCCACTCAGGTGCGCATTCTCTTGTACTTCCTTACTCTCTCAATCTAACTTGTCCTCTTGGTTCTCCACTCAGCTTACCACCGTGTGACACAGTGTACTCGCCCCTTGTGTAAAGGTGCTTCAGTGTATACACGCTCCACGTTGACTGTAAGTTCGGCGCGTGATTTATCTCCGCGTCAAGTTGAGTCTTCGCCCTTGGCAGTTCAACTCCCTTCACTTGGCTTGGCGTAGCGAGAAGTCATACCGCTACAATCGGCATCGCCACTAGGGACCCAGCGGGACAAAGGGAACACGAAGAAGCAGTCCGCGAAGTACTACAAGTAGCACTAGAACACGACCTCTATTTCAAACTCGAAAAGTGCCTCTTCAACAAACCGCGAATGGATTACCTGGGGGTAATCCTTGAAAAGGGGGTAACATGTATGGACCCGGTAAAAGTTTCCGGTATCAAGGACTGGCCAACACCCACGAAGGTCCGTGACGTACGCTCATTCCTAGGCTTCTGCAATTTTTACCGACTCTTCATTCGCGGCTTCGCCACACACGCCAAACCCCTCAACAAACTTACGAGGAAGGACACGGACTGGAGATGGACAAACGAAGAAGACGAAGCCTTCAAGAAGCTCAAGTCCCTAGTAACGGAAGAACCAGTACTAGCTCACCCAAAGTTAGACGATCCATTCGAACTAGAGGTAGACGCGTCAGGATTCGCGACGGGAGCAGTACTACTTCAAAGGAAGGAAGATGGCAAAAAGCACCCCCTCGGATATTATTCAGCCACCCTGAACGAAGCCGAGAGAAACTACGACATCTACGACTTGGAACTCCTCGCCATCGTCAAAGCACTTAGGCACTGGAGACCGCTACTAGCCGGATCCCCACATAAAATCAAGATCTATTCGGACCACATGAATCTCCAGTACTGGAAACTCCCACAGAAGATAAGCCGGAGAGTAGCCCGGGAAGTACTCGAACTAATGGAATACAATTTCGAAATTCACCACATCCCAGGGAAGAAAAACGGCAGAGCTGACGCCCTATCACGAAGACCAGACTACGATCAAGGAGAAAAAGACAACGAGAATGTCGTGGTTCTACCAGAAGACGTATTCGCAAGGGTTACAACAGTACAAGCCGCCCAACAACCCCCACAGACCGAAATCACCCTCCGCTACTGGGTAGACCCACACCAGCTGAAATATATAGACGGAGCATGGTACCGACAAGGGAAGTACGTCATTACGGGATCAATAGACGAGAAACGAGAGCTCATATCCGCCCATCACGACCCACCGACACACGGACATCCTGGAATCGCAAAAACCATATGACTGGTGGAACGACGGTACTGGTGGCCGGAACTGAAGCTAGATGTGAAAAACTACGTCCAGGGATGCGCCGAATGTCAAAGGCACAAAGTCAACACACACCCAACAAAGGCCCCGTTAATGCCTATAACTCCCGAAGGAAGATGCGTTACCATTCGAAACTATAGCCCTCGATTTCATCACTAAACTTCCCGTATCACAAGGTTACGACTCCATCCTTACCGTAACAGACCACGACTGCACCAAGGCATCCATATTCATACCCTGCAACGAAGAAATCTCGGCCGAAGAAACCGCAGGACTTTATGCGACCCATGTCTTCAAAAGATTCGGACTCCCCTCGAAGATCATCAGTGACAGAGACCCTCGATTCGCAGTCAAAATTCACGAGGGAACTCTGCAAAATACTGGAGATCAAACAGAACATCTCTACGGCATACCATCCCCGAACGGACTGGACAATCAGAAAGGACGAATCAGTGGCTAGAACAATATCTCCGATTCTGGGCTAATGAATGACAGGACAACTGGGCGGCGTTCCTACCAATAGCAGAATTCGCTCACAATAACTGGCCCCATGAAGCAACAAGGAAGTCCCCATTCTCGCTTCTCATGGGATACGACCCACGCGCTGATTGGCTCGATAAGCCATCTCCAATCCCACAGGTCACCATGAGGCTGGAGCAATTCCGAGAAGCCCGAAAAGAAGCCCAAGAGCTTATCAAGAAGGCACAACTCATGTGGGTCAAACACCGAACCACCCCGAAGTTCCGACTCGGAGATTACGTATGGCTGGAAGGACGCCATCTGAGGACCAATCAGCCAACTCCCAAACTAGCAGCCAGAAGGCACGGACCCTTCAAAATCACACGAGTTCTGTCACCGGTGAATTATCAATTGGAACTTCCCACGCAGTGGAGTATCCATCCCGTGTTTCACATCGATCTTCTCATGCCCTACCGCAAGACGCTCATGCACGGGGAAAACTTCCAACGCCCAGCACCCGATTTGGTGGAAGGAGAAGAAGAATACGAGGTCAAGAAGGTTCTGGACCACCGGTTCTCCGGCAGAAGAAAACACCTTCAGTATCTAATCAAATGGAAGGGGTACCCGGACTCGGAGAATCAGTGGGTCGATAAGGACGACGTGTTCGCAGATGAGGCTATAGCTGAGTACCAATCGTTGAATCCCCGACATGAGCATCGCTTAAGAACAGCTACCAACCCGGCAGCAAACCCCATTCCCCTCTCCTCGCATTAACCCTGGATTCCTCTACTCCCTTATCTCCACAATGTCCATTCCCTCTGCCGCCGAGGCCATCGCTCGAGTTGCCAGCAACACGGGCCCCGTCACCTATCAAGAGCTCTGCGACGCTCTTCAGTCCACCATCCCGGCCAGCTACGCCGATGGAACCAGCAACCCTGCCACCTGGTGGATCCTCTCGCAAGACGGACAGTGCATCAACGAGGTCCCCTTCACGACGGCCGAGGTTGATCGGCTTCGCGCAGCTCTCCCAGAGTCTGCGCCTGCCTCACCTCGACCTCTCCAGGTACGAATCGAGTACTGAACCGAAGAAGAGGTCCAAGACACAAGCGACGGTCGATTGGGAGCAGTGGAAGGAGCAACGGTGGAGGCAAGTAGCGGAGGACTGGCAGAGGGAGCAGCTCCGGAAGGCGGCCGAACGGAGGCGAGAAGCGCTTCGGAGGCGACGAGAGTGGATGCGGGAGAGGAAAGAACGGCAAGAGGCGAGGAGACAATCCTCGAGCAAGTCCGAGGAAGCTTAGCGGACAACTACCCAGCTGAGCACCCCCTCATATCCACCGCCACCGATACTGATGACCCCGCCGAAACCCCTTATGCCTGCGACACTCGTGGGCGCCCATTATACCGAGGCGGCGTGCGAGCCGACGCACCCCCTCCCTTCCCATTATTCCGACTTCGACATACCACCATGGGCCCCCCACCTCACGGGTACCGCTACAACCGCGGGGAGGACTTCGTCCACTACCCCATCAACGACGGACAGGGGCGGATGCGCCAAGCCGCGTACGTTCAGGTCATCATGGGCTCCGACCCCATCATACTCGGACTGGTGGAAGACAGCGAGAAGGTCTACTCGCAGCCGCTCTATGCCGAGCCGCACGTCAAGGCCACGGGGAAGGAGCAGTACCCCCAGGAAGACATGCACCTATTCGCTGGCAGTTATCACGACCGTCCTCGCCTCGATCGCGCGATCAGCGAACTCCACGACATAAGCCTGAAGGCCGAGGTTCATCGTTACCGGGCCTACGCGTACGAGGCTGAGAGGATGGGGCAGCGGCTCCACCAACTCGCCGCCACGCTCGGAGGAGTCAAGGCAGAGCTGGAACGGAGTAAGTTCCGGCTCGAGATGGCTAACGTGCTAGACAGGATCGAGGAGGTGCAGGAGGGATGGATGACGGGTCCTCGCCTTCGCCGGCGTCGTGGGCGCCGCGGCTGAAAAGGGGGTGATGTCACGATTGGGACTTGAGCGAACGGACGAACAATAAGAAGGCGTGGAGAACTCTTACTATATGGTTATGACTACGATAGTAAGTAGGAATTAGTCATGGACTTAGTCACCGCACGTCGTACTAGCACATGATTGTTAGTATGACTCATTACTAGGATAGCTGTAGTAGGGTTCGAGCTACTTACACTACGGGATGTCGGACTCACAGAGGGGCTTCAAAGCCTTCTCTCATATGTATAAATAGTGGCTCTCGAAGACCAAGACACGCCATCTTGGTCTTCTTCAGAATACCACTCATATTCTCTCTCTTCGGGTCTTCGAACCTCGACTTGTCACTTTCCTTGACCTTCGCGTCTAAGGCCTCATCATTTCGCGTCATCAAGTACTTGTCGCTGTGGTCTTGACCCTCAGAGCACTTTGGACCGCCTTGGTCGTATATCAAGGGATCCTTCGTACCTACTTGCGTTACAACGAGATTCGCTAAGTCGTGAACGCCCTTGTACGAGCTCAAGTCGGGCTAACGCCGTGGTAGCGTTACACCGACTCCCCAGATAACCATCGTTTCTATCAGCAAGGGAACCCACACCATACCGACGCCTAAGTCAGGCCAACGTCTGTGGTAGACATTACAACTGAAGTGCAGCAATGCACACAGCTATCAGGAATGGTGTCCTCACCTTTGAGTAGGTTGAGAGACTATAGAGTGGAGAGGGTGCACAAGTGAGAAAGAGAGTGAATCTATATTCGCCTCCCTCCCCATAGGAGGCATTATATACCCTATGGCCCCACCATATCTGGAAGCGCAAAAGTGATGAGTACAGGCGTCCACAATATCGCATTTTTACATACACCTGACGTAAATTACCACTTCGACTTAGTCATGAGACTTCTTTTCGCTCAGAGGCAAATTGCGCCCAGTATAGTATGTATCCTAACTACCGTAATAGGAAAGCATACTTGGCAGTAATGTTGTAACTGCTATAGATAAGGGCCTTACGTACTTATTACGTTCCAACATTCCCCCTTGCTTAGTGCAGCTAATTAAAGCGCGTCTAAGCAAACAGCAAGAACCTCATGAGCGTTGGGGATGAGCATCAAGTGAGGGTTGCGTAAGAGTCGGTGAGACTACAACTGTCTCTAACACGTCTCATTAAGTTGTGAATGACGATCATTAATGATATCTTCCAACTTGGAGTGTCATTACTATGTCCCCATCAGGGACAGGACATGTGAACTACCTTGCAGAGTTCAATAAGGCTTAGAGTCAGGTGTCTGCTAATGAAGCGACATTGCACCATGTCTCGGAGGGAAAACGGTGATTCTGTCCTGTTCTGTTCTTCACAAAGAAGCGATGGACATGGAGGACGTAGAGAAACATATGCTCAGAAGAGCAGACAAGCTTCTCTATAACTTCCTTCACGAGTCACCATCATCAGACATGGTGTGCACAGGTGGCGAATAGCCAAACTCTAGCCCTAGTTGTTCCCTGAATTTAAGGAACTTAATGCGACCCAGATTCTTAGTAAAAAGATCGGCAGGGTTCTTGGCTCCTTCAATGAAGAATAATTCTATCTTCTTTTCACGGATCACATCACAAATGTAATGGTGACGTAGATCAATATGTTTGATCTGTTTTTCCTGAACAGGATTAGAAGATAAAAATATGGAGCCTTGATTATCTCCACACAATGGAATTGGTCCAAGGTTTATTCCAAGCTCACTAAAGAGCGAGCGAATCCAGACCAATTGTCTGCTTGTATCACACAGCAACATGTATTCTGCTTCAGTGGACGAGAGCGCGATAGATTTCTGCGCTCTAGAATTCCAGCAGAATACTCCATTTGCCATTTTTACTAAGTAGCCCGTAGTGGACTTTCTGGTGACCGGGTCAGAAGCCCAATCAGAATCTGCATATGCTATTATACCACCATCGCTTTTGCCATCAAAGACTAAAGCATAGTTTAAGGTACCAAGTAAATAGCAGCATATGTAAAGTGCTCGCTTGTAATGGTCCTCAGATGGGTTGGCAGCAAACTGTGCCATTTTTGTAACAGCATAGGCAATATCTGGTCGCGTACCAATCATAATGTATAGGAGAGATCCTATCACTTGTTGGTAGGACGCTCGGAGTTCTGGGGTTGCAGTTCCCTTATTAGGGGATGGATGATACCCTTCCGGTAGTGGAGTAGGTACTGATTTGGCGTTAATCAGATTAAAACGCTGCAGCACTTTCTGAAGGTAGTCCTGCTGATCTAGTAGGAGTCTACCCTTAGAACGTAGTATGCGCATGTGTAAGAATTCTTTGGTATCACCAAGGTCTCTGCATTCCCATATTTCCATGAAGCGTCTCTTCAGGGATGCTATGTCCTTTTTGCTTTTTCCAAGGAAGAGGACATCGTCAACATAAACAATAACTACGATTGTTTTGTCTTCATTCACAAACAGACCTGAGTCTGATTGAAGTTGTGTGCAGCCAAGGGTGCTCATAGACTTATCAAGCACTCTCCACCAAGTGAGTGCAGCCTGTTTAAGTCCGTAAATAGCTTTCCTAAGGCGCATGACTTTATTTTGTTGGCTAGGGTCTTTAAACCCTTCAGGTTGTTCCATGTAGAGTTCCTCGTCAAGGTCTCCATACAGGAAGGCAGTTTTGACGTCAAGTCCAGAGATGTGCCAATCCTTCAGCGCTGTAAGCGCGAGCATCATCCGGACAGTCTCAAACCGTACCACTGGCGAGAATATTTCGTCATAATCAATGCCTTCAACCTGAGAAAAGCCTTTGGCAACTAGCCTGGCTTTTTTACGGCCATCTGACTTTAAGTCAAATACCCATCTATTCTTGATTACCCTTCTGCCTTTCGGCAGGTTAACAAGATCATAGACTTTGCGTTTGCGAAGAGAAGCAAGCTCTTCTTGGCACACATTCCGCCACTCCTCCTGGGGTTCACTTGGCATTTTAAGAATGTCCCGATAGGTCCATTCACGAATATTAGAGGTATCAGGTGACTCTAGATCCACTGGTGAGACTGCTTTGGCGAGCAGAAGATCTAGAAATCTGACTCCCCCTTCCTGAGCTAGGCGGATCAGCAATTGCTGATCTACTTTGTCTGAATCCTGCGGAGTATCACTCTGTGCACTGGAAGAATCAGAAGCGGCTTGTTCAGGATCATCACCTGAGACCGTCTGATCTTGACATGGATGCTGCTGGGAGCTACCCTGCTGTGGCTGTGTCATTTGTCGCCATGTGCGAATCCACGCAATGTCTCGAATAATCGTAGTAGGGGGCCTATCCCCATAGACATTATCAGGACGAGTAACTAATTTCCTTGTACGCCCCGATCGCCTAGGTTCACTAGGACCAGGTACTGGGTCAGGGGGTAAAGGTGGAGGTAGCTGCGATCCAACCCCTCTAGTATGAGTACTAGGAGGTGGTCCAGCGGCCAGCTGGGGAGCGCTTCTCCCTTTGGTAATAGGAGGCTCAGGTGGTGTGTAACGTTACCACAGGAACATTATGTGCGACGTGCACGTCACTAAGTCGATCAAGCCGAGGTAATGGGACGTGAGTTAGCCGGTTAGGGCTAAGTTCGATGATGAACAAGCACTACACGGTCTCCTCAGACACGCGAGTGGTAGTCGGGGGTTCTGGAGTTCAAGCGCAAAGGCGAACCAAAGTCGTGCTCAAGCGAAACAGCGAGCTAAAGTCGTTTGTGGATTGACAACGATGTGGTATTACACAAGAAGTCAAGTCTACCGTACAAGCTAGGTAGCGTGCGACTTATATACTGATACAGGATGTTTGTACGCAACAAACATATGGCGCGATACGTGGAGTCCTAAGTAAAAGTAGAACAAAGGCGGAACTATAGTAGGAAACATGGTGATTGCGCGGGGTCATGTGGGAGTCAGCTGAGACCGGAGCGCCGTGAACTTTAATATACAAGGAAGGGGGCGTAGAGGCGTATCGTGCAGCGAAGAGATTAGGGGAAACGGTTGGGCGCGTGATGAGTTATGGGCGTAACAAAGTGGGGTGTGGGAGCAAGAAGCAAAGAACGGAAGCGTCCATGGGAAATAGAAGGGAAAATCGTAACATTACCCCCCTGTCAGACCTGAAGTCGCCACGACTTCAGTCGCTGCCGACGTAGTCGTACACGTCAGCACTGGGGTCATTAGTCTTGTCGTCCCAGTCGTCCACCGGGCACACATGTCGGCGCAGGAACAAATACCTGCCACGCTCTCCACATCTCCGACACGCCTCGTACTGTGGGCACTCAATCTCGTCGTGCCGCGCATCAAACCTCAGACACTTCCCGCACCAGCGGGGGCGCTCTGAGGGTTCCTCAAACGCCGGGGTGATGGGCGCGAGGCGATGAATGAGGCAGTTCTCGGAGGCGTGAGCTCGACTGGCGCACCATACGCAAACGCCGACTAGCGGCTTGTTGGGGCACTCGCTCATCTTGTGCCCACGCTTCTTGCACAAGTAACACTTGCACCTCTTCTGCGTCCGGCTAGGTCCGTCTACTAGGCGCGGCATCTCGACGGGTCCTCCAGACCGTGGTACAAGCGGGAGCTCAGGGAAGTAATAACGGGGGCGTACAGGGCGTGTGGTGAGCTCGACGAATTTGTCGGTAATGAGGGGAATGGCGCCTGCGTATTGCATGCGCTTCATGATGCCCTGCAATTTAGCATCCAAATGGAACTGATCCCTCGTGGCCTCTTGCTCCAGGCGGCGCAAGTCCGCCCGTCGTGCGTCTAAGGCGATTTTATCTCCGAGGCACTGCCGCAGCCTCGCAACCTCCGCCGAAAGGCGGGGGTTTTTGAGTTCGCTCAGTACCTCATTGATAGTAACGGCTCGAGGGTCTTGTGGGCTAAAAACGGCGAGTTGGTGGGGTGAGATAACGGGGTGCATAGCGGTGGGGCGTGGTGTCGACAAGTAGACCTCTTGGCAGTAACAAGGTTTCCCTCGGCCTAGAGTGCCAATGATCTCGCGGTAGTCTCGGCGATAGTAAATATACTTCGCCTGAACTTTCGTGACATCGTCCTCCAGAGGTATCATAAGCGGGAAGAAAAATGGGGTATCAGGGGCGTTGAGGAAGAATGGTAGACCAGGGTCATCTGATTCCTCGTCGTCCCCCTCGTCAACCGGCTCCTCGTCGTCATCTAACGATGCGAGCCAAAAATTGGGCCGAAGTTGTCGTGGGGATACGGCGGGCGTCAACGAATAGGGATGCGGGAGATCGGAGGCCAGCTGTGACATAGGAACAACTGGTGTGATACCTGGGGGCGCTTTGAGGAGCGGGGCTACTGTGGGCTCTAGTGGTGGTGGAGAAGAAGGCGGGGGTGTGGGACTAGTGGGGGAAACATTGAGAGCGATGGCTAGGACCGGGGTTGGGGGTCTCGACGGGATGACTGAGTGTGGGGTGCGGGATACGAATGGGGTCGGGATTCCTTCTGACTGCGACGGGACCATGAGTCGTTCGAGGATAAGAGCTGACGGTGGACGGGGTCGGTCGTTGGCTGGGGCAGTGTTAGAAGTGGGAGTCGTCATGGTGGGTGGTGAGATTTCGTCCTCTGTTCGTCGGCTTCTTATAATTTTCGCCCTGCTCCGTCGGCAGTGGGGTTGCGGTGATAGAAGTCGGCGATTACTTCTGGCGTGTGTTTGACGTGGTCAGCTGGCTCCCACGAACTGTCACTCGTGGGGAAGCCCTTCCACTTGACTAGGAATTGCAGTTTGCGCCCTCGCCCGTGAAGTCGTGACCCCATGATCTGCTCCACTTCGAACTCTTCTTCTCCGTCCACGAGGTCAGGGGGAGGTCGTGGGAAGTTTTCCCCATGTAGCTCCGTTTCCTTATATGGCGTGAGGAGGTTCACATGGAAGACCGGATGTATCTTCCATGTGACCGGCAGCTCCAACTCGTACGTCACCTCCGATAAAGCCTTCTTGATTTGGAATGGCCCGTGACGTTTAGGGGCTAGTTTTGCGGTGGGGTAGAACATTCTCAGGTTCGTCCCTTCTAGCCAGACCTGGGCCCCTTCAGCGTAAGGGATGAAGTGGGTTCTTCCCTTCTTGGCCATGAGGTTTTGCGCATGCTTGATGCAATCTTGCGCGTGCTGTCATCTTATGATCATCTCCTCCAGGCGTTGGTCGGCCGACGGTACTTGCGTCGGTTTCAAGACCCATGTCGTTCGTGGTTCCCATCCCATAATGAGTGAGAATGGGGAGTGTTTTGTGGTCGCGTTTGGCCAGGAGTTGTGCGCGAATTGTGCCACTGGGAGTGCTTCTGCCCAATTGTCCTGCTGGACGTTGCTCCAATGACGTAGGTATTGTTCCAGCCATTGGTTGGTGCGTTCTGATTGGCCATCCATTTGGGGGTGATATGCGGAGGAAATGTTTTGCCGTATTCCCAGCGTGTTACACAGTCCTTTCATAAATGCGGAAGTAAATCGTGGGTCTCTGTCTGTGATGAGTTTGCGAGGTATCCCATAGTGTGGGTAGACGTGCTGAAGGTATAGTCGCGCTACTCCTTTGGCGGTAATCGTTTCATGGCATGGTATGAAGATTGCGGCTTTCGAACAATCGTGGTCTGTGATTGTGAGGATAGAGTCGAAGCCTTGGGATGGGGGTAGTTTTGTGATGAAGTCCATGGCAACGACCTCAAATGGCTCTGCCTCGGGGTTGATGGATATAGGAAATAGGTGGGGCTTTTGTCGGTGGGGGTTGACTTTGTTGGCCTGACACACGGCGCATCCCTTAACGTACTCCTCGACATCTTCTCGTATGGTGGGCCACCAATAGTCGCGTCGTATTAGTTCACGTGTATTGGCGATTCCCGGGTGGCCCATGCTTGGGGAGTCGTGGAAGAAGGAAATTACCCCCCACTTAAGATCGTTGTCCCCGACAACGACCAATGCATCATCTCTCCACCACAGCCCGTCATGCTGTTTGAGGTTGTGATGTTCGGCCCATCGTGCCGCCTCTTCCCTGCCAGCGTTCTGGGCCACTCTGGACCAAATATCCATATCACATATTGACATTTGGGTGGCTCGGATAAATCTTTCGGCTGGTAGGACAATGACGTCGGTGTTGTCCCCTTCGCCAGACTTGTAGTCCGACCGCCTGGACAGGGCGTCTGCACGCGCGTTCTTCGTTCTGGCTACATGCTTCAGGATAAAATCGTACTCTGACAGCTCCAGGAATTCTCGCGCGACTCTCCGGTTGATCTTCCGGGGTTCCTTCCAATATTGGAGGTTGGCGTGGTCGGTATGGATAATGATTTTATGAGGGGATCCCACAAGGTACGTCCTCCACGCTCGCAGTGCTTTAACCATGGCCAATAGTTCCCGGTCGTAGATGTCGTAGTTTCGCTCTGTTTCCGTAAAGGATTCGGAATGAAAGGCTATGGGGTGGAACTTTTGGTCGGGTCCTAACTGATTTAGCACTGCTCCTATTGCGACGTTTGACGCATCAACTTCTAGTTCGAAGGGTTTCGCGAGGTTTGGGAACAATAACACAGGTTCTTCACATATGCGTCTTTTGATGTCCTCAAAGGCGTTCTGCTGCGTGTCACCCCAATGCCATTGGACTTCCTTTTTCGTGAGATCGTGGAGAGGTCGAGCGAGTTGGGAGAACCCTCGTATAAATCTTCGGTAAAAGTTGCAGAACCCTAGGAATGCGTGAACCTCCTTTAGGCTCTTCAGGGGCTGCCATTCCCAGATTCCTCGGACCTTGACGGGGTCCATCCGCAGTCGTCCGTGGCCGATAATGAGGCCTAGGTACTCCGTTTCGTAGACTTCGAACTCGCACTTCTCCGGTTTCACATAGAGATCATGTTCTTCGCAAAGTCGCAGTACTTCGTGAAGGACCCTCCGGTGGTGGTGTTTGTCGTCCGCGGTGGCAACGAGGATGTCATCCATATAGACAACAACTTCGTTTGTCAGGATGAGGTCGTGGAAGATGGTATCCATCATTGTTTGGAAGGTGGATGGGGAATTAGTGAGGCCGAAGAACATAATGCGTGGTTCAAACAGGCCTTGGTTGGTTTTGAATGCCGCTTTCCATTCATCTCCTTCCTGGATGCGAACGTTATTGTAGCCCCATCAGATGTCCAATTTTGAGTATAGCCGTGTGACTCAGATGTGATCGACGAGTTTGGGGATAAGTGGGAGTGGGTAGTGGTTTTTTATGGTGAGTTTGTTGAGACGTCGATAGTCCTGTACCGGACGCAGCTTTCCGTCCTTCTTTTTGATAAAGAAGAAGGGCGACGCGTAAGCGGATTTTGAAGGGCGAATATATCCCTTCTCGAGTTGTTCGTTCAGGAAGGCCGTAAGCGCCTCCCCTTCGTTCGCGGTGAGTGGGTACACCTTGCAGTCAAGTGCGGTGGGTGCGTCTGGGAGTAGTTTGATGGCGTGATCCCATATGTCACGTGCGCGTGACACCGTGACGCGTGACCAACGCGGAGATAACCCGGAGGATTGACGTGGCTGCCAGCGCATGAATCTCAGTAAGCAAATAGTCTCAATAACAAGAAAACAGTCCCGTAAAACACCAGTCTGTACGAGTATATAAAGGCCTGTCGTAGTAGCCTTGACTCCTTGTCTCAGCTTCGTTTACCTACGAAATCCAAGTCCTGATTGTTCTCATCGCGAGTGCATAAGCGACGCCCCTTTCCCCTCGTACATCTTCTTAGTGGACTTAACACGTCTGCTCGTCGATCATCACATTGAACTCTAACCTTGATTCACTATCAGAGTTCATCGTCGGTTCCACCCTAAACCCACGGGTGTAACATCGAACGTTCCTCGCGGAACGTAACAAAAGCTGAGACCTACCCCTTGGACCCGCGCTCGCTGTGCGCGGCACTGAACTTTGTACGTGGCACGGACTGTGAGGCCAGCATAGCGCCTCCGCGGAGCCAATCTGGAATTAGCGCAATCGACGCTGTTCACTCCGAAATCTTCATCTGAGCGTGCATACATCGAGCCCGCTCTCGACCCCACCGACTACACAGAACGACGCGTCGTTGTACGCAGGACCACCCCGAACATCAACAATCTATCTGGAGGAGGAAGCTTCTGGGAGGCAGGCAGGGGCTACCGACTCATCGCTGGAGACAGACAGGCTATCGACGTCGAATTCTTTGAGGTTGAAGACGCTTGGTACGAAGTCTACGGCGAGGGACGAGACTGGTACACTCATAACTCTAGTCGCGTTGAAAACCCGTCTTTGTGGGGACTACAGACTCTAGGCTATACCACGAGCGACGCCCATACTTGGCGAACACACGAAACGAAGGACTCTAGCTCATCGTCATCAGACCAGGATACGGCTGAAAAGAAAGCACATACTCGTTCTAAGATCCTCCCCCCAGTCCCCCCGATCACCTCGTACTTCACCTCCATACCTCCGACTATGACCACTAAAACGACACCCGAGACAGGAGCCCTGAAGGGGCAAGCCCCGAAGGAATTCACCGGGGACCGACATAAGAGCGTACAATTTCTACGCGAGTTCCATCAGTACAAGCGAATTAACCGAAACCATGAGCTTATGGTAGTACCCTACTCTCGAGTTGGCCTAGCCTTGTCCTACATACGAGGGTCGACTGTCGACGACTGGGTAGATAAGATCAGTCGGGAACTGGATGCGAGCGTAACCACTCACATCCCTAAGCTCGACGAAAATGACGAGTCTCTCTGGACCACGTTCGAAACTGCGTTCAAAGAGGCTTGGACTGATACGCTAAGCGAGCAAAACGCACACCAGCAACTGATCTCGCTCACCATGAAAAACGACGACGTCGACTCGTACATAGCTACGTTCGAGCGTCTAGCTAAAGCCGCCAACTGGGATCTTGACGCCAGCGGGACACTTGAATTCTTCCATAGAGGACTGAAGAAAGGACTCTTGATCGGTTGTCTAAGGCGACCAAAGATGCCTAAAACTATGAAGGAGTGGCAAGAAGCTGCTAGGGAGGAGTCACAACGATTCCGAACGATCACGAACGCCATTGCACAGATTAACGGGGGGAGAGGAGTCCCTCAAACGGGGCCTACGCAAACTTCGAAGGCAGTTTGCCCCAGCAACAACAGCCAGGTAGTTCCGATGGACGTAGACAATGTCCAGACGGGGGACAAACCTGCGTGGCAATGTAAGCGAACTCCAGAGGAAAAAGAAAAGTGTCAGAGAGAGGGACGATGCTTCCGCTGCATGGCCCAAGGACACCTGTCCAACAAGTGCCCCAAAAGGAGCCAGCCCCAGAAAGTCAATAATGTGACTACCACGGAAAAGAAGGAAGAAGGGGCACCACCCTCGATCGACACCGCTCGAGGCCTCCTGCTCAAACTAGGCTCCGCCGAACGACACACGCTCATATCGACACTCCTCCTCGACACCGCATCTGATGACACGGAAGAGATTAATGCGCTTCATAGTATCCGAGAAAACTCACTTACCTTCCATGCCAATGTCCTCGGCACGAATCAACGTCTCTCGGTCCTCTTAGATACTGGGGCCTCGGGAAACTTTATCGACCAAACCGCCGTTACGCTATTCGGGTTCGTCTCGACTCCTATCGACAGGATAGACGTCCGAAATGCCGACGGATCTGCCAATACAAGCGGAGCCCTGACCCAACAATGCCTCCTCACCCTGCAGGATAGAGAAGAGGAACACACGCTGCCGTTCTTCATCACGAATCTAGGGTCTTGTAGGATGATCTTGGGACTCCCCTGGTTTGAACTCCGAAACCCGGCCATAGACTGGGTGAAAAGGACGTACGATGGGGGACCCTTCAGGATCGGGCAGCAAAAGACAGAAATCAATGAGACCGTCGCTCAGCGAATGGCGATAGCCAGCGGAAGTGGCGCTAACGAAGGCATGGAACTGCCGGACGCTTACTCGGATTTTGCCGTGGTATTCTCGGAAGCTGCCGCGCAGAGGTTCCCACCCAGTCGCGAAGATGACCATGCAATCGTGCTCAAAGAAGGAGCTCCTGTTAGTCTCGGAACTAAACTGTATCCTATGAACAACGTTGAAATAGACCATCTCCGCGCTTTCTTGACCGAACATCTAAGCAAAGGGTACATACGGGAGTCTAAATCACCGTATGCCTCGCCCTTGTTCTTCATCAAGAAAAAGGATGGCAAGCTCCGACCAGTCCAGGATTACAAAGCGCTCAACGCCTGGACCATAAGAGACGAATACCCACTCCCCCTGATAGAGAGTATACTTACGTCACTAGGGAGTAAAAATCTCTTTACTAAATTCGATATTCGATGGGGTTATAATAACATCCGGATCAAAGACGGAGATCAATGGAAGGCGGCGTTTAAAACACCCCTCAGCTTGTTCGAACCGATGGTCATGTTTTTCGGATTAACAAATTCTCCCGCCACGTTTTCCAGGGCAATGAATCGGATGCTACAGCCACTGCTGGATAGATATCCAGGAGAGCTCTATGTCTACATGGACGACGTCTTGATCGCTACGGAAGGAAACCTCGCGTGTCATTGGGAGATAGTACGAGCAGTACTCGATGTCTTCGTCCGGGAAAGCTATTTTTTGAAGCTGTCCAAATGCGCCTTCGAAACAGAGGAAATCGACTACCTAGGCATGACAATCAAAGGCGGGATCATAAAGATGGGAGACGACAAGGTCAGCGGACTAAGAGACTGGCCCAAAGAATTGACCACCGTCCGACAAGTCCGCTCCACACTGGGGGTTCTTAATTACCAAAGGCCATTCATTCCAAGATTCGCCGAAATAGCGAAACCCCTGAACGACCTTCTCAAGAAAGATACTCCCTTCTTATGGACCGCAACGCATACGGCCGCACTAACGGAGTTATTGCGCATCGCCACGAGTCGACCCACACTCAGACAACCAGATCCCTCTGTCCCGTACGAACTACAAACAGATGCGTCGGCTTTCGCCTCCGGAGCGATACTTACACAGCGGGATCCGCGTGGGAAACCACAGGCGGTGGGATACCTCTCCAAGACCTTCTCGAGTGCCGAGCGAAATTACGATGTCTACGATCGGGAGTTCCTCGCTTTAGTTCGCGGATTGGAACACTGGCGTCACCTCCTGGTGGGCTGTAGATTTCCAGTCACTGTCTATATTGACCACGCAAATCTATTGCATTACCGACACCCGCAACGAATCAGCAGGCGGGTGGCTCGATTGGTAAATGTCCTCGCCGATTACGATCTCAAATTGATCCACAGACCGGGCAGCCTCCTACAGGCCGACCCGCTGTCTCGGCACCCGATACTGACTCCGGATGAGGACGGGGACAACGCCGACGTGATAGTCTTGCCCCAGTCGCTATTTGTCGAACTCCTGTCGATCTCGACGCTCGATGATCGTCTACGCGCCGCTCAGTCTGCACACTCAACAGCCCTGGAACACCTTCGAAGTCGGGGAATCGTCACTTCTGATGGCTCCCTGTACTTCCACGACTCTCGACTCGTCATCGTGGACGACGACGACCTTAAGAGGGGGGTGATTGCATCTTTTCACGACCCCCCTACGGCAGGACACCCCGGAATAACAAAAACCCTTTGCGCAATACAGGCGCACTACTGGTGGCCTCAAATGAAAAAGGAAGTAAAAGACTACGTGGTCGGCTGCGCTCAGTGCCAAGCAAACAAAAACATGCCAAACAGACCAAAAATCCCGATAAGTCCGATCACGCATGAAGAACCTCAATTGCCATTTCAGACAGTGGCTATGGACTTCATAACAAAACTTCCGATATCTGAGAAGTACGACACGATATTGACAATCACAGATCAGGGGTGTACGAAGTGCAGCATTTTCATCCCCTGCACGGAGAAAGTCGACGCTCTAGGAGTGGCCCGGCTCTATCTCGAAAACGTTCTGCCTCACTACGGGCTGCCACGCAGGGTGATATCAGACAGAGATCCTCGCTTCACGGCCCGCGTATTCAAGGAAATCATGAAGAAACTACAGGTCGAACAGAACTTGAGTACCGCTTACCACCCGCAGACAGACGGCCAGTCCGAACCAACGAACCAACGACTGGAGCAATATCTCAGGATCTTCAGTAATCACAGAGACGACTGGGCACGATGGCTAGCCATTGCCCAATACACACTCAACGCGTGGAAGTCGGAAACTACCAAGCAGACTCCCTTCGAGCTGCTGTTCGGGTTTATCCCGCGAGTCCATCAGCCCGGGAACAGCAAGACAGATTCGGAAGCGGCCACTGTACGGCTACAACGCCTCGCTGAGATCCGACAAGTAGCTGCGGAGGCACTAAAGCGGTCCCAAGAGTCTTGGGTGGACCAAGGAGATTACCGCGGTTACCAGATAGGAGATAAGGTGTGGTTAGAAGCGAAGAACCTGAAGACAACGCACCCTTCCGCCAAATTGGCTCCAAGAAGGTATGGCCCGTTCGTAATCGCAAAGGTTATATCGAAAGTGGTATATCAACTGGTCCTCCCTCAGCAATGGAAAATACACAACGTTTTCCACGCCTCTCTCCTCCTGCCATATTGAGAAACCAAGATGCACGGAGGCAATTTTGAAGAACCGCCACCGGACATTATCGATGGGGAAGAAGAGTGGGAGGTAGAAGAAATCCGCGGAGAAAGGCGAACGGGTCAAGCGAAGAAATTGCAGTACCTCGTACACTGGAAAGGATATTCGGACGCTCACGACAGCTGGGAACTAGCCTCGGATGTTCACGCCCCAGACCTCGTAAAAGAGTATAAAGACAGAAGGGGAGGCGTCCAGATTAACAGCATCACAATGGATCCCTTCGGCTATGGACAGCGTCACCCCCCTCTTCATTATCGTGTACAACACTGGGAGCTATCGCTCAGGGATACTGACGATATTGAGCGACAGGTAGCCGAGTGGTCTTGGGTAGCAGAAGGCCATGACGCTCGCACGGATTCTCCCAGGACGAGGGACGACTCTTACGGCTACGCTAGTTACCGAGAGCCCGACGGGAGGTGGCGCCGCCACTCTAGGGCGCGCGCGAACCGTCGAGAGCGTCTGCAGCGGGACCGCGTAGAGTTCCTCGTCGCGGAACGTATCCGTGTACACGGCGTCTATCCAGACGATGTCCCGCCGCCAATTGTCTATCCGGAGATTACCCCGTCGCCGATCATTCCCCCGACCACTGCAGCCCCTAGCACAGTCTCGTCCATTCCTACGACTCTACCCGATCCCCATCCCGTCAGTAACGATGGAGGGCGGGTCTTGGACCTCCGCCCCGCCTATACTCCAAGGCCAGGGCATCCCGGAGAGGGGTGGAGGGTCGTCCGACGTAACGAACCCTATGCCTTCGACATCCCCTGTGAGGACGGGACACGGAAGCAAATAAGCTACATACGGTTCGCGATTAATCAGCGCGAACAACCCGTTATTTTGGGGACCGAGGGGCTTAACAAACCCCAGTATTTCAAGCCGCTCCAAGCCCTCCCTATGCCACCGAGGATCGAGGCTGGGACGCCTGAAGGCCACTCTCTTGCCTTGTTCTCCGACGATCACCCGGCCCGACATGAGGTGGACCGCGCATTAGCATTAGTAGCAGACCCCGGGGCAGCCGGAGACGTCCACCGCTTCAGATTGTCGATGAAAAGGAAACAGGCTCTGTTCGCGCGGATGCGCGATTTGGATATAGCTTGGAACGATTGGTTAGCAGATGCCGAGGGGATCGATTCACGTATCAGAGCCTCGAACATTACTTCACGTATCTACCCTTACCTCCCGCGACCGTTGCCTCGTGGATTGGACGTCTACCATATCACAGAGCTCCACTCGGACGATAGGAGATTCAGAGCACATATGGATCACTTGGACGGACTCATCCCCATCCCCGTTCCGCCGCCTCGAGCCCGCGAGCAGACCACGACCCGAGACCCGCGCGTCGAGAGGCCGACGCTCCATGGCGAAGAGCCTTGTGGGAGTATATGCCTCTACTGCAATCTGGGACATGTCGCCCGAGACTGTCCGCGCCCACATGTCTTGTGTGGGCGGCATTCGACACGTTGTCACGTCCTGGTTCACCATGTCGGCTTTGGGACGTCGTGCCCAGCTTGTACTCTGCATTCCCCCCGACCCGAACCCTATGACCGTGTTAATCCCGACAGGTTACGACGTATCGACGAGGTGGCGCGCAGAGCGCTTGAGCCTAGAGAGGGGGCTGTGTCACGTGCGCGTGACACCGTGACGCGTGACCAATGTGGAGATAACCCGGAGGATTGACGTGGCTGCCAGCGCATGAATCTCAGTAAGCAAATAGTCTCAATAACAAGAAAACAGTCCCGTAAAACACCAGTCTGTACGAGTATATAAAGGCCTGTCGTAGTAGCCTTGACTCCTTGTCTCAGCTTCGTTTACCTACGAAATCCAAGTCCTGATTGTTCTCATCGCGAGTGCATAAGCGACGCCCCTTTCCCCTCGTACATCTTCTTAGTGGACTTAACACGTCTGCTCGTCGATCATCACATTGAACTCTAACCTTGATTCACTATCAGAGTTCATCGTCGGTTCCACCCTAAACCCATGGGTGTAACATCGAACGTTCCTCGCGGAACGTAACACCATACATGGGACGGGGGAAATCGGTGTGACGCTTCCTCACTAAACACCTTTCGGTGTGACCAATATTCTGGAGGAACCATTTCCTCAAATGTTCGGGTCTGTTTCTTTGCCGCTTCTTGCTGGGCGAGTTTGGACGCGGTGGTCGTTTTTTGCAGGAGGGTGATATTCGGTTCTGATTCTTTGTTCACAACCTGCTCCCATGCCTCCTCATCGAGCTCATATGCCTGTAAAGCCCTGATAGCGGCTTCTAATGGCATGGTGTCGCTCTGAAGGTTCAGGCTGGAGATTACAACCGGTTGGAAGTCTTCGTTCAGCGTGGCATTTCTCCATTCTATCTCAGGCTCAAAGGCCGAGAACCAGGGGTAGCCCAGGATCGCTTCGTCCTTTCCTAGGTTGGTTACTAGGAAACGAAGCGTCTTCGTGCACGCACCCGTCCGCACCACTAAGTTGGTGTACTGGGTTATTGTGCCGTCTCGGTTGTAAGTTCCGTCAACATTCCATATGGTAATGGGAGCGGAGACGGGTCGGGTTCCGAGATGCGTTCGTTTGAGCAATTTCGCACAAATAAAGTTGTCGGTTGCTCCAGAGTCCAGTAGGACCTGTCGTTCGGCCGTCGCGTTTGCAGATTTGAAAAGAACTGGAATTCGCATGGATCGATATCTGCTATAATACACGTGTAGTGCCTTTGCCCAGGCCGACGGGTTTAGGCGTTCGGAAAATCCTTTCCTCCAAAAAGCTTCTCCACCAAGAGGTCCCGCACCTCTTTTGGCTGAGCGGCCAGCGCTGCGATCTGAGCGTCAGCCGCTTCATCATTCGACAGTACGCGGTTTGCTGATATGGCGACTCGAGTAACGAGGGGGGGAGGCGATACTGCGGGGGTAGTGGGGACGGGAGGAAGTACTCCTCCATCGCTTGTGGCCTGAGCAGCACGAGTGCCTTTTTGTGGGCAATTACGCGACACATGACCCTTTTCTCCGCATCGGAAACATGTAACGCTACCACTGCGTTTAGCTCGACTTGAGCTTGTATGAGGGCGTTCACGACTTAGCTGGTGATTGACACGCGCGTAGTGTCTCGATGATCCCGTAGAATACTACTAAGGCGACCCAAAGTACGCGTCCTAGTAGTACCAAGGCAACTCCGACTTGTCGTGTCGAAAGGGCCAGAGTCTTAGACTCGAAGGTCAAGACTTATAACAGGGGTTTCCCCTTGGAGGCAAGAGGGCGTGAAAGCCGAAGTAAAAGAAGAGGAGTAGAGTGGTATTGAGAAGAAGACCAAGATGGCGTATCTTGGTCTTTACCATCCACTATTTATACATATTGAAGAGGCAGCTTTGAAGCTCCTCTTGAAGACGACTACTACTAGCAATAATAGCTCGAATCCTACTATCACTATCCTAGTAATGAGTCATACTAGCAATCACATGCTAGTACAACGCTGACTGATCTGAAGTCCATGACTAATTCCTACTTACTAACGTAGCCATAACCGTATAGTAAGCGTTCTCTTTCACTCTCGTATCGTAATCTGAGTCCGATCGTAACATCACCCCCTTTTCAGGAGCGACGCCCACGTCGCCGGCGATCGCCGGTTCCTCCCATCCATCCTGCCTGTATCTCCTCGATCCTGTCCATCGCATTCGCCATCTCCAAACGGAACTTGCTCCGCGCCAACTCCCCTTTGATACCCCCCAACGCGGCGGCGAGTTGATGGAGCCGCTGCTCCATCCGCTCCGCCTCGTACGCGTAAGACCGATACCTGTGAAGCTCGGCCTTGAGGCTCGCGTCGTGCAGCTCCGCGAGGGCGCGATCGACGCGAGGGCGGTCGTGGTATCCGCCGGCGAAGACGATGAGGTCTTCCTGAGGGTAGTGGGGCTTACCTCGGGCCCGCACCTGCGGTTCTGCGTAGAGCGGCTTGGAGTAAACCTTCTCACTGTCCTCCGTCAGCCCCAGCACCAGGGGGTCCGCGTTCATGATGACTTGAACGAACGCGGCCTGGCGGGTACGCCCCTCGCCGTCGGTGATTGGGTAGTGAACGAAGTCCTCCCCACGGTTGTGCTTGTAACCGTGAGGAGTGGGCCCTAAGGCGCGGTGTCGTAGTTGGAGAAGGGGGAAGAGGGGAGGAGCATCGGCTCGGACTCCTCCTTGGTATAAGGGACGTCCCGCGGTGTCGCAGGCGTAAGGTGTCTCGTTGGGGTTGTCAGTGTCGGTGGCAGTGACGATGAGCGGGTGCTCATCTGGGTAGTAATCCTGGAGGCTCCCTCGCGCCTGCTCCAGTATCGTTTCATGCGTTCCACGGCGCCGGCCTTCCTCCTCGCCATCATCTCCGACCGCCGTTTGGTCGCCCTCTGAAGCTGCTCCCGCTTCCACGCCCTCGCCACCTCCAGCCACTGCTTCTCCCGCTTCCAATCTTGCCATCGCGACGTCGCCGGTGACGGGCTCTTCCACCCACTGCTCAACTCGGACCGGGAGAGGTTGAGGTGAGGACACCTCACTGTCGCAGAGAGCTGCGCGAAGCCGATCAACTTCGGGCGTCGTAAGGGGGGTTCGGTTGAGGCGCTGGCCGTCTTCGGTGACCAGCCACCAGCTGGCGGGGTTGCTGGTGTCGGGGGTGTGTTCGGCGGGGACAAGGCTTTGAAGAGCGTCGAGGAGCTCTTGGTGGGTGATGGGGCTCGTGTTTGAGGCAACACGAGCGATGGCGTCGGCGGCAGTGGGAAGAGACATTGTGGAGAGTATGGAGTGAAGGAGGCCAGAATGAATATGTGGTGAGAGGAGTGATGGGGGTTTCGACGCAATCCTTCGAGTTCTTAAGTCTTGCGTCGAGCGGGGATTCAATTGGTGGTACTCAGCTATGGCTTCTTCCGCGAATACATCATCCTTGTCGACCCACTGATTCTCCGAGTCGGGATATCCTCTCCACTTGATCAGGTACTGAAGGCGCTTCTTCCTGCCGAAATGCCGATGATCCAGAACCCTCTCGACTTCGTATTCTTCCTCTCCTTCTACCAGATCCGGTGGTGGGCGCTGGAAGTTTTTCCCGTGCATGAGCGTTTCACGATAAGGTGTGAGAAGATCGATGTGAAACACCGGGTGGATACTCCACTGCGTGGGGAGTTCCAGTTGGTAGTTTACCGGTGACAAGATGCGTGTGATTTTGAAGGGTCCGTGTCGTCTCGCAGCTAGCTTGGGCGTTGGCTGGTTAGTCCTTAGGTGACGTCCTTCCAGCCACACATAGTCTCCGACACGGAGTTTGGGCGTGTCCCTGTGTTTTACCCACATCGATTGTGCCTTTTTGATAAGGTCTTGGGCTTCTTTTCGGGCTTCCCGGAATTGTTCCAATCTCGTGGTGATCTGTGGAATGGGGGATGGCTTATCGAGCCAATCAGCGCGTGGATCGTAACCCATGAGGAGAGAGAACGGAGACTTCCTCGTTGCCTCGTGGGGCCAGTTGTTGTGCGCGAATTCTGCTATGGGAAGAAAGGCCGCCCAGTTATCTTGACGCTCGTTTGCCCAGAAGCAGAGATATTGTTCCAGCCACTGATTGGTGCGTTCTGATTGTCCATCGGTTCTAGGGTGATAGGCCGTAGAGATGTTCTGCTGAATTCCCAAGATCCGACACAGCTCTCGTGTGAACTTGGAGGCAAATCGGGGGTCCCGATCGCTGATGATTTTTGAGGGTAGTCCAAATCGCTTGAAGACGTGGGCAGCGTAGAGGCCGGCTGTTTCTTCTGCTGTGATTTCCTCGTTACAGGGAATGAAAACCGAGGCCTTGCTACAGTCGTGATCTGTCACTGTCAGAATGGAGTCGTACCCTTGGGATATTGGGAGCTTGGTGATAAAGTCGAGGGCGATGGTTTCGAATGGTAGGGCGTCTTCCTTTGGCGTGATGGGTACGAGTGGGGCTCTTGTGGGGCGCGTGTTGACCTTGTGACGCTGACATTCGGCGCATCCTTGTACGAAGTTGCGGATGTCGAGTTTCAACTCTGGCCACCAGTATCTTCTTTCTACTAGCCTCGTGGTTCGTGCAATTCCGGGGTGTCCGTGTACCGGAGGATCGTGGTGGGCAGCGATGAGCTTTCGTTTCTCGTCCAGAGATCCTGTAATGACGTACTTCCCTTGTCGGTACCATGCCCCGTTGACGAACTTCAGTTGTTGGGGGTCTACCCAGTATCGTAGGGTGATCTCCGTTTGCGGTGGGTCTTGTGTCGCCTGTACTATAGTTGTTCGTGCGAATACGTCCTCGGGTAGTACCACTACATTCTCGTTGTCTCGTTCTCCTTGGTCATAGTCGGGTCGTCTGGATAGTGCGTCGGCGCGACCATTCTTTTTTCCTGGGATGTGGTGAATTTCGAAGTCGTACTCCATAAGTTCCAGTACTTCCCTGGCGACTCTTCGGCTGATTTTCTGCGGCAATTTCCAGTACTGGAGGTTCATGTGGTCGGAGTAGATTTTGATCTTGTGAGGTGATCCGGCCAGTAGGGGCCTCCAATGTCGCAGTGCCTTGACTATCGCCAGTAATTCCAGGTCGTATATGTCGTAGTTTCGTTCTGCCTCGCTAAGTGTTGCCGAGTAATAGCCGATCGGGTGTCGTTTGCCGTCCTCTTTCTTTTGGAGTAGTACTGCTCTGGTTGCGAATCCCGATGCATCCACTTCAAGTTCAAATGGGTCTTCTAATTTCGGGTGTGCGAGTACTGGTTCTTCCGTGACTAGGGCCTTGAGTTTTTGGAATGCCTTATCTTCTTCATCTGTCCATCTCCACTCCGTGTCCTTTCTCGTGAGTTTGTTGAGTGGTTTGGCGTGTGTGGCAAAGCCGCGAATGAAGAGTCGGTAAAAATTGCAGAAGCCCAGGAATGAGCGGACGTCACGAACCTTGGTGGGCGTGGGCCAGTCTTTGATACCCGAAATTTTTACCGGGTCCATGCGTGTTACCCCCTTTTCAAGGATTACCCCCAGGTAATCCATTCGCGGTTTGTTGAAGAGGCATTTTTCGAGTTTGAAGTAGAGATCGTGCTCCATAGCCACTTGTAGTACGTCGCGGACTGCTTCCTCGTGGTCCCTTTGCCCAGCTGGGTCCCTGGTTGCGATTCCAATGTCGTCCATGTACACGCGAATGATTGTTCCCTTGGCTTCGTGTTTTATGATGGTGTCTCGGTATATGGTGTTCATCATGGTTTGAAACGTTGCCGGGGAGTTGGTGAGTCCGAAGTACATGACTGTGGGTTCAAAGAGACCGTACCGTGTTTTGAAAGCCGCTTTGTGTTCGTCTCCTTCCTTGATACGTACGTTGTTGTACCCCCATCGGACGTCGAGTTTTGTGTACGTGTGTGCTTGGCTAAGGTCCGTGATGAGGTCCGAGATGAGGGGCAGGGGATACTGGTTACGGATGGTGACGGCGTTGATCTTCCTGTAGTCTTGTACCGGTCGCAGTTTTCCGTCCTTTTTCTTAATGAAGAAGAAGGATGAAGCGTATGGGGACTTGGACGGGCGGATATATCCTTTCTTCAGCTGTTCATCTAGGAATTCCTTAAGCTTGCCGTCTTCCTCTTGCGTCATGGGGTAGACTTTGCAGTCGATTGCCGGTGGGGTGCCTTCCTTGAATTCGATAGCGTGATCCCATGGTCGAGAAGGAGGGAACCGGTTGGACGCTTCTTCGCTGAAGATCTTTGCGAATTGTTGGTAAGCTGGAGGAAGTTCTACTTTATCGTGGAACTGCTTAGCTTCAATGGCTAGTTCCGTGGCGGTGGTCCGTAAGTGGCTTTCTTCCTCGAGTTCTGCTATTGCGTTTTCCTTTTCTTCCTCGGTGAGGATGTTTCCGATGATGTGGTCTTCTTTGTTGGGGTTGATCGATCGAATAACAACGGGGAGCATCTTCTCGTGAATAGTGGCGTATCTCCAGTTTATCGTGGGTTCGTAGGTTGCCAACCAAGGATAACCGAGTACGAGGTCTTCATTTCCTAGGTCTGTGACTAGGAAATGCATCTTTTGCCGTCGTTGATTAGTCTGTACTTCTAGGTCGATAAAGTGGGTAATACTGCCCGCTTTATTTTCCGTGTTGTCGATGTTCCATATCTTTCTGGGGTGTTCTAACTGTTGCAGTCCCAGACCCATTCTTTTTGCGAACGAGGGTCGTATGAAGTTGTCTGTGGCTCCAGAGTCCACTAGTGTTCTAATATCGGCCATTGCGTAATTCGTGCGAATCGAGACTGGAATTCTAAGAGACCGAAAGCAAGTCATGATTACGGAATTACAATTAACCGCCCTCACCCAGGCCGATGGGTTCAGGCGCTCTGAAAACCCTCCTTCCCCCACATTTCTTGGAGTATGAGGTCTTTTACGTCGTCTGATTCTCCCGCTACTCCCGCCAGCCAGTCTTTGGCTCTTTGTTGGGGTGGTGCCGAGCTTGCTACTCTGGCTTGCGTCGGCGGTTCCTCTTGTGCGTAGTAATCGGTGTCTGCCATCCGGCTGGTGGTTGCTCGGCGGCGTGGCTGTGTGCAGTTCCGTGAGAAGTGCCCTGTCTGGTTACAGTTGTAGCAAACGACTGTCCTCATGTCTCGCGGCGGGGGTCCTCCACCTCTTCCGTATCCTCCTCTTTGTGGTCTTGGGATGAAAGGACGGTTTGGGTCTCCGACCTCCGCGACTCGCGCGCGTGTTCGATCGGCAGACGTGTCCATCGCGTTTGGGTCATATCTGGGAGGGGGAGGTCCCCTGGGTGGTCCCCAATTCGGGGGTTGCGGTCTCCACCGAGGTTGGGCGGATGATGGTGGTGTTTTCGTCTTGAAGTTGTCGAGGCGTGCCTTCATATGAATATACTGTTTTTGACGGTGCAACGCACATCGCTTCCAGTCTTCAAAGGTGTGGGGTTCGTCGAGCTCGTAGACCTTTGTAAACAGGGCTCGTGGTAGCCCCGCGGTAAATCGATCGATTGTTTGTCGGTCGTTTAGGTTGTAATGAGCTTTTCTGGCTAGTTGCTCGAATTTGACTACGTACGCGTCAATGTCTTCCCCCACCATTTTGATTCCCTTCTGTAGTTCCGCTTGGGCTTGTTCTTCCTCTAATATGTTGGAGAACCTTCTTGCGAATTCGGTTGCGACGTGGTTCCATAGTGTTTGAGAGTACTGGCTGACTCCCCTTCGTACTTCTCGGTTTAGCCATTCCAGGATGGACAATGTCCATTCGCTGACGTTGATCCCCTTGACGTATCCCAAGAAGAGGAGGGATCGGCGATATTCATTTTGCATAATGGGGGCGTCCAGGTTCATGCCCCAGTATACGTGCCATTGTGTTAAAAAGGCCTCGTATTTAGTGCGGTCTCCGTCGAATACAGTCGGAGGTTCACCTGACAGTCTGTCCGATCCATGCCCTCCTCCTGCGGGTACACCTCCTCCTGGCGGTCCTGGTGGTCCTGGAGGTCCTCCTCCCGGTGGTCTTCCTCCTCCTGGGAATCCACCTCCTGTTGGTCCTTGACCTGGGAATCCACCTGGTAGTCCTCCCGGTGGTGGTGGTGGGCCTTCTGGTGGGTCCGGATGGTCCGGCCCTATTGCACGGAATAGTGCCGCGTCGTCTGCGGTCATCCTGTGTCCGGTGTTCGGGTTGATGGGGTTGAGGATAGCTTCGGCTTCTTCCCTTATGCGTTGTACTTCTTCCATGGCTTGTGTTTCAGTTACTGTGGCCATGGGGCTCCGAATATGAATTTCTTCTGGTACTGTGATGTGTAAGGACTCAGCTATGTGTGCCAGTAGGCTTGCGTCGTCTCCTGTTCCTGGTCGTGCCTCACTTTCTGTGGTGGTGTGTTCTTCCGCGTGTTCTTCGTGACTTGATTCTGATGAGGCTTGTTCTCTCGGTTGTTCTCTTTCTTCTTCTTCGCTGCTGCTGCTGTCTCCGTCTAGCGATCCCCAATCGTCTCCGTGAAGTTCTCTTGAGTCGATGTCACAGCGGTAGTGTCTTCCTGCTGGCCTGACGACGTCCCACCGATTGTCTATCGGGTTCCACGTAACTTCCGTCCAACAGAAGTTGGAGTAATTGAACTCAACTGGACGATATCGGATTGCCTCTCCTGGGAAGTCTACGAAATACCCAGTGTCTCCTCTATATTCCCTCCACCTAGCTGCGCCTAGGAACCGTCGGGGTACTGATCTTTCTCCTCTAGTTTCGAGGTTGTAGGGTCGAAAGTTTCTCCACTGATCTCTTGTTGTGAACGCCACGGTTGGTGATCTTGGTCTTAATGTAACGCTACCACTGCGTTTAGCTCGACTTGAGCTTGTATGAGGGCGTTCACGACTTAGCTGGTGATTGACACGCGCGTAGTGTCTCGATGATCCCGTAGAATACTACTAAGGCGACCCAAAGTACGCGTCCTAGTAGTACCAAGGCAACTCCGACTTGTCGTGTCGAAAGGGCCAGAGTCTTAGACTCGAAGGTCAAGACTTATAACAGGGGTTTCCCCTTGGAGGCAAGAGGGCGTGAAAGCCGAAGTAAAAGAAGAGGAGTAGAGTGGTATTGAGAAGAAGACCAAGATGGCGTATCTTGGTCTTTACCATCCACTATTTATACATATTGAAGAGGCAGCTTTGAAGCTCCTCTTGAAGACGACTACTACTAGCAATAATAGCTCGAACCCTACTATCACTATCCTAGTAATGAGTCATACTAGCAATCACATGCTAGTACAACGCTGACTGATCTGAAGTCCATGACTAATTCCTACTTACTAACGTAGCCATAACCGTATAGTAAGCGTTCTCTTTCACTCTCGTATCGTAATCTGAGTCCGATCGTAACAAAACATCTCCCCTCCGCGACCATCCTTTGCTTCTCAGCGTCTGTGAGGGTGGCACGGGCTCTAGTGCGGCTAATATCCATGGCGTTTGGGTCACGCGCCTTGTTAAGGGCTTGGACCCACTGGTCTCGGGTGTGACCTCCTCGTTTTTCGTTTTGTCGGTTGCGTGTGAGGCGAGGTTTCAGCATAAGGTACTCCACTTGCTGAAGTCTTGCCGCCGCTTTCCATTGGTCCCATGTGACTGGGTGCTGGAAGCGTATAGCGTTGATTACGAGGTTGTCGGGGAGTCCCGCTTGGAATTTCTCAATGACGTTGGCTTCGTCTGGATTATAGCCGGCTTTTGTTGTGAGGTTCTGGAATTTTGCAATATACGTGTCGATGTCTTCACCAATCATCTTCAATTTATCAATGTCTTGGCGCGCTCAGGTTTGTTCGGTGGTGTCTGTGTAGGCGTTCGTGAACCGGTCAAGGACCGTGTTCCATAGGTTTTCTTCGTTATGCAGTACTCCTCCTGTGATCTGAGTGTCCAGCCACGCGGTCTGCTCGTCTACCCAATCGTCCACCAAGTGTCCCCTCATGTATGATAGAAAGGTCATGGCTCGCGAATAGGGCACTGTGAGCTGATCCACAGTTGGGTTCATTCCTCGATAAATTCGAAAGGATCGAAGAAAGTTTCGGCTCTCCTCTCGATTTCCATCGAAGACGGGTGGTGGGTTGCCCCCAAGTTTGCCCCCTCCCGGTGCTGGTATTGCCCCGGCTGGGCCCATGGGGAGCGCACCTCCTCCTGGAGCGCCACCTCCTGGGGCACCTCCACCTGGACCACCTCCGCCGCCACCAGGGGCACTGCCGCCCGGTGGGCCTCCACCGCTACCATGTATGCCTCCACTAGGTCCAGCAGCTGGGCCACCGCTCGGCCCCGTCGGCGGTTGGGTGCTAGAGCTATGAGGCGCTCCGCTCGTCTGAGCAGCCGATCGACCTCCACTAGCATGTGCTCCTCCACCGCCCGAGCCGGAGGCTCCCGCGGTAGTAAGGCTGGTGGTGACCTGAGTGTTGGTGGCCATTGCTGGCTGTACGGGAGTGAGGGTGGTTGATTCGTCTGGGTCGACGTTGATTCCGGTAATGTTGGTTGACCCGAGGGGTCCTGCGCCGAATTGTGGAGGGACAGCTTTGTAGGCGTACCACCGTCCTTGCTTTGGGTCGTAGTCGATATAAGCCCAAAGACGAAGGTCGTCAAAGTAGTGAACTTGGTGATATTCCTGGTTTTTTGCGTCAAAGATAAAGTATCCCTCTTGGTTATGGATTTCTTCCCAGATTACTGCGCCCTTTTCGTGGCTGGAGAGTTCATTGGTGGAATACCGATCGATGTACTGCTGTTGGAATTTCGTGCGACTCCTACTAGTCGCCAGGGTTGCGAGACTTGACTTAATGTAATGTTACCACAGGAACATTATGTGCGACGTGCACGTCACTAAGTCGATCAAGCCGAGGTAATGGGACGTGAGTTAGCCAGTTAGGGCTAAGTTCAATGATGAACAAGCACTACACGGTCTCCTCAGACATGCGAGTGGTAGTCGGGGGTTCTGGAGTTCAAGCGCAAAGGCGAACCAAAGTCGTGCTCAAGCGAAACAGCGAGCTAAAGTCGTTTGTGGATTGACAACGATGTGGTATTACACAAGAAGTCAAGTCTACCGTACAAGCTAGGTAGCGTGCGACTTATATACTGATACAGGATGTTTGTACGCAACAAACATATGGCGCGATACGTGGAGTCCTAAGTAAAAGTAGAACAAAGGCGGAACTATAGTAGGAAACATGGTGATTGCGCGGGGTCATGTGGGAGTCAGCTGAGACCGGAGCGCCGTGAACTTTAATATACAAGGAAGGGGGCGTAGAGGCGTATCGTGCAGCGAAGAGATTAGGGGAAACGGTTGGGCGCGTGATGAGTTATGGGCGTAACAAAGTGGGGTGTGGGAGCAAGAAGCAAAGAACGGAAGCGTCCATGGGAAATAGAAGGGAAAATCGTAACATGGTGGGTCGTCATCATCACCAGGAGTGGTATGGTCTTTAGACAGCTCATGGGGAACTGTATCATCTAACTGAGTTACACCTTGGGGCTCACGTCTAGGATTGTCTTTAGGACACCTAGGAAATAGAGTTTCATCAAAGAGTGCCTTGTCTGAATAGAATAAGGTGTTCGGTGTGCGCATGAAGACATCAGCCTTCATTCCAGGTCCTCTACCAAGGTAGATCATGAGCTCGCTTTTAGGGGAAAGTTTATTCACCCGGCGAGCTTCTGGAATGTGCACATAGGCACCACAACCGAATACTCTAAGATGCGATATATCAGGGACTTCATTGTGTAATAGTTTGTAAGGAGTCTGCCATTGAAGGCGACTTATGGGGGTTCTATTATAACAATGTGCAGTGTGTTGGACTGCAAATTCCCACCAGCTCTGTGGTAAACAAGCATCAAGGCGCATGGCCTGAGCTTTGTCCATTATGGTGCGCATAAAGTGCTCAGCACGTCCATTCTGTTGTGGCGTATGTGGCGCAGACTGTAGCACTGTTATGCCAGCATCCTTAAGCTGCTTTAGGAAAGCATCCGATTTGTATTCACCGCCGGCATCAGACATCCATTCTTTTATGGTAGCGTTAAATTGATTTTTAATTAACACAAGCCACTGCTTTAAAGCAGTAATAGCAGAGGCTTTGTCCCGTAAAAGAGTGATCCATGCAAATGAAGTATAATCGTCAAAGAAGACAATAAAATACTTATATTTGTGGTATGACGGTATAGGGAAGCTTTTCAAATCAGAATGAATCCGATTGAAAGAGGCTTTAGCCCTTGTAACAGACGGAGGATGTGAGGCAGCAGGCATTTTGCCTTGTGCGCACCCAGGACATATTACATCAGAGGTGGGAATCGTAATCCCTTCTGGAAAGCCCTTAGTGTTTTCCTTAGCTCGTCTTAAAACCTCTTTAGATGGGTGACCGAGGCGACGATGCATAAGGTCATAGTCTACATTAGATAATGCAGACTGGTTCGCAATAAGCGACTCAGTTAGAGTGGATATAGAGGCGTCTAGCCAATATAACGATTGTCCGTGAAGAAGGGGTTTACATTGGACAATTGTTTTCTTTTTACGTAGCAAGTTAATATGCTGCGAATTCCCCAAAATGCGAAAACCTTGCTGTAAGAAGACTCCCATAGATAGAAGACGTGTGCTCATTCTCGGAATGTACAGAACCGGGTATACCCATGTGATCACGAGTTTGTCTGCGATGTAATGCTCAAGCAAGACAGTTCCGGTCCCTTCAACATATAGAGTATGAGCGGCAGTCTTTACAGGAATCTTTTCAGACTGAGCAGTTGGCTTATAGTCGATGAAATCACTAAGTTGATTAGTGAAGTGTGCTGATGCTCCGGAATCAAGAAGCCACATATTTTTAGTACGCTCTAAACACTTAGCGCATTGACTGAAGTACTCATTGTGCTCACACTCAAAAGAATCGAGGAGAGCGCTACTAGAATTGTACATTATGAGTGACTTCAGTGCTACTACATGCGATTCTCGTAAATATACGATACTATTACAGATGCCAACCCTTGGTCTTCTTAGGGGTGGGACTAATTCTGTAATGTTATCAGCACGTGGTGCGCAAAGTGAAGAAAAGATGTACTCTTCATCACATGATCCCCAATCGAGGATCTCAGTGTCCGGGCCAGTCAAAAAGGACTCCGGAGTCAAGGAGCGGCCTTGTGAGGCCAAAGGAGAGACAAGGGCATCGAAATAAGGATGTGTTTCTCTGCCATTATCCCGAAGGTACTGTTGGTTGCTATGCCAGATAGATTCAATTTGTTCGTTAGAACGAGATTGAGGGAAGCGGCCTTCGCCGGTAGTGGCCCACCTGACTGTCGCTTCGACAATGGAAGCAGGGTCGACGTAAGGAGGTGTGGGGGCACAATTTTCTGTATCAGAACCCCCATTGCTTACAGTCAGATCCGACAAGTCAATTTGGAGAGCATTAGAATGCTGACCAAAGATCTCCATGTCATCAAGTCCGTCGGTGTTCATGATCGGTTGAGCGCTGCCCGAAGGCTGCTGCGTCATATCGATATTGAAATCGGAGTCATACTCCTCTTCCATGAACGTCTTGAGATGAGGTTTCATGAGGACGTCAATATCAGCAAAGCGCTGCTCAAGCGTCTTTACAGTCTGGACTGTAGCAGGTACATCCAGCCATTCAGCGAGCGTCAATGCCTTATTGACCAAAGGGAAGAAGCCAGAAGTCCTCTGAGGAGAGGATGATTCGACTTCTGTCCTCATGGTGACACCAGATGACCCAATATGAGTCACCTTGTGAGAAGTAGGGGGTGGTAATGCGGCGACAGAGGCAATATGCGAGTGCTGTGGAGCACGTGCAGGTGCCTTGCCTTTTCCAGAACCTCGCCCTCCGCGCTGCCTGTTAGGCTGCTGCTGGGTGGACGGGCTGGGGGCACTAGGCTGCTGCGACGAAGAACCCTGCTTTGAGAAGCAAGGGTCTGTGCGCTTCTGCTTAACGGCAGAAAGCTTCTGCACATTATGAGCAGCCTTATGCTGTCCGCGATTAGTTTCAGTCTCGTATTGGCTCTTGACACAAGCCGATACAGTCGTGAGCTGAAGATCTGCCAAGGCAAGATTGTTGCACATGACAGGAATGAGGTGCTCCCATTTCTGGGGTAAAGCGGACATTGCAATGAGGGCTTGCAGCTGTGGGCGGATAGCAAGGGTAGTGGCGTTAGCACCAGTACCAACAGTGACTGCTCCAAGACGAGCAAAAGTGGCAGCCATCTTTTCAAACTGAGGAGTGGGATGCTGATTAGTGTTGAAACGGATAGAGATGGCTGTTGAGACGCGACTGATTCAAGTCACATGTCTCGTGGGATATGATTGAGTCATTCCCTTCCTTATACGGTATCTGACCCTTATGGTTAGATTATGGACTTCCGGACTTGTACGGACCGGTTATTGTTTATCTTTATTTTGTAGTTCCTTATTAGGTTCTCCTTGTTCTTATTGTTAAGATACCGATCACATCCGCATTAGGCGGTTTTATTGTTCTCTGCCCTCCAATGGCATTTCTCCCTCTGGCGCACAGACCAGGTGTATTTTGTTTGAGTCACCAGTGCGCACGGACCATTCTTAGCTAAGCGTCCTGTATATAAGGTCTGCTGTTTTCGCCCTCACACTTCAGAGTTTTCTTCACCTCTGAAGTGTAAGTTCTACTTTACTACTAAGCCTCTACCTTACGCTGACAGTACTATAGTTACTTTTGTCTCTTAGGTGTGTTGCGCTGCTAATAGAGTTTTCTTCACCTCTGAAGTTTACTTTTGTCTCTTAGCCTTGTCTTTGCTCTCTTCGCTGTTAGTGCTGCCAGCTCAACAGGTTATGGGCCCTGAACGCTCATACTAACAGCTGTGTTCCAGATCTACCTCGTGCCATTTGCTCACTCTGCACTCGCACCTTACACACCATCTCTCCCACTCAGTGAGCATCCTCTATCCTCTTTTCTTCGGCACATTCCTTTCTTGTCCACCGGCATTATTTAAATGTCGTGCCAATATTGGCTAGCCTTCTTATGAAGGTTCTCGCGAAAGGCGCCAGGGAGCTGTTAAGTCAGCAGACGCGTCCTTAAGTTCCCCTGTGCGCACTTCCTCACTACTTATTTTCTACCTCCCGGTTTTCGTCCGGATTTATTAGGCCAATAGGGGAAGACCCTTGCGGCTATAGGCCACCTTAATGGTTGGGAGATACTCGGTTAATACCTGGGTCTCTTTAAGGGGTGTGAAGGCCTGGTTAATAGTCAAACCCAGAAGTCCTTCCCTCTGACACAACTAGGGGTCGCTACTATAAGTAAAAGTACTATACATCAGTGCTAAGACCCTTAATGGTCTGGTCTAGAGACTCCACAGACGGCAATTGGAAATGATGTTGGAGTTGATCCTCATCTTTCCTCTTGGAACTCGCTGTTGGCTCATCTCTAGGGCACTGCCCCTCTTAGGGCTACCAGTGAACCTGAGTAGCCCCTGAGGACGGCCTAAAGGTTAGGACACGCTCTCCGGGAAACCCTTCGCCGGGAAGTACCCCAGACGTGACTCTGCTTGACCCTGACTAAAGCTATCACTAAGACTGCTTGCCCTTCTCGCAAGGTCCATGTGGTAACAGGCTAGTCCTAAGAAGGGGTTTAGTTTACACTACTTAGTACTTTTTACAAGTTGGTACTCCAAAGTCGCACACCTGGGGCGTGACACCATGAGTGTTACGGAGTATAGCGCTTCTATGGCTGGATCGCTACCTTTCCTTTCAAGATCTGGACTGGTTCTGATTGCTCCTCGGAACCAGATTTTTACACATCAACA
>JAKELG010000150.1:0-104864 GCA_021527035.1 Lactarius vividus | reverse complement strand
AGCGAGCCACGCCAGCCACTCACCAACTGGAGAGCCGAGGACAGGCGTCGTCAGCAGGCTTGAAACACAGCGAGCCACGCCAGCCACTCACCAACTGGAGAGCCGAGGACAGGCGTCGTCAGCAGGCTTGAAACACAGCGAGCCACGCCAGCCACTCACCCTGGAGAGCCGAGGACAGGCGTCGTCAGCAGGCTTGAAACACAGCGAGCCACGCCAGCCACTCACACTGGAGAGCCGAGGACAGGCGTCGTCAGCAGGCTTGAAACACAGCGAGCCACGCCAGCCACTCACAGACTGGAGAGCCGAGGACAGGCGTCGTCAGCAGGCTGAAACACAGCGAGCCACGCCAGCCACTCACTCTCTGGAGAGCCGAGGACAGGCGTCGTCAGCAGGCTTGAAGCACAGCAAGCCACGCCAGCCACTCACTGTCTGGAGAGCCGAGGACAGGTGTTGTCAGCAAGATTGAAAAGAAGCGGGGAACCATATCCACTCACAATCTGAATCCCAGAGTACCATTGTGCATGGTTACGTCAGTCAATCTCAAAGCTGCGAGTAAGCGCTGACACTCACCCACTATGCGGTACGCGGCGTCAAGTACTATAAGCCTTCTATCACAATTTAAAACTTTATCAACACCTACCCAGATGTATGGAAACGGGAAAAGACAACCCTGAACCATTCGTTCGACGCTCATGCCAGTGCGGGAACTGACACTGCGATCCTTCGTGTCATCATCGCTCACTTTGCCCCTTCAACTCGCGCACTCACCGCTTCAAAGCGCTTTTGACACTCAGTTCTAAATTTCCCCTCTGCACAGCCAAAAGCATTAATCTGACGGCGTCGTCATTCAAAGCTGCAGCCGTGGTCTCAATAAGCCTATCGCAGCCCATATTTTGCTTGTGCATTTCTGCCGAAAAGTATTAGCACCTGACTCCGTCAATTGCCTCTGAACTTACTTTCTAATCGCACGAATCTGACATCATCACCAAGGGGAAGCAGGTAATGCTCTTGAAATTGTTTGTCCGCCACATCAAGTATGTTGTCATCCGGGCTTCCGAAATCCTCCACATGGATTCGCACATTTTGCCAGAATTGATCATATTTTGTAAACACAACAATGACAGGGACTGAAAATAATTTGTCACATAAGGTCACGAATCTCCATAATGACGCACCATTCTTTTCAGGACAGATGTCCTTGAAGTATTTGAGATCGAGCCCTGGTCGTTGGTTGTCCATTGGGACGCAGTACCTCAAAATACGACCGTCAGCTGTCGTAACGTAATCATAAACACTGGGGAATCCAACCATATCGCGTGTAATCTGTCTCGGAGTCGCCGTTCTCCACACTTGCGTCGAATGAAAGTTTTGCAATATGCCGAGTTCATCTGTGCTACCTGACTCAATCCCTCGAGAGTCATGGAAAACGTAGCCCCGATGATTGGAAAATATAAGTTCATCGTCGATCCTGTGCTCGCCTCGCTAGCTACATTTTTAGAGGCACCAAAGAGAGGTACCACTGTCACTTACATCATGGATGGGTCGAGTTTGACCTGGTCGGCAGTGAGATCAGATTCACGGACAAACAGGTTGGACCACGTACCTCCTCATTTCTGTGGTAAATGACAGGGCTCTCTGTCGTTTCACATATTCTCTGCAGGATAGACGTCTTTCCTGCGTTCGCCCTTCCTATAATAAGCACTCGGAACAGGACTTCTGGAATTCGACGACGGGGTTGCTGGGTGTTCATTGGAGCGACGATGTTTGTGAAGGCGGCCTGAGAGCCAAGAACACGAGTGACGTCGGCCGGCTGCAGGAGAAATTTGACGACTTTCTTGCACCAGAGAATAACCAAAGACTCACGGATTTAGATTTCCTGTAGACAAAGTCACGGTAACGCCATGCTTGCTATCTGTGAAGTCGCTCAGCAAGAAATGGACCGTACTAGGAACAAGACATCACCACCTTCTAGACGAACAACTTTGTCGTCTCCGAACTTGTATGGCTTAAACTCGACAAAAACCTGAGCGACCCTTATTTTGAAAAGTGCTCGCTGGATGGTCAACGTAGCACTGGTGTGGATCTTAAGATAGCTACGCAAATAAATTAGCATTCGACGGTGAGGGTAAACACGGCTGATGAAACGAACATGTCGAGGTCCCAGTGAACAAGGGCGCCGTTCCTGAATTTGTTAGACTTGCGTGTGACGCCGGCATCGTCCTTGAAAACGAGCTCGAGGTCGGATGTAGGACGTGTCTTGATAAAATCGACAGATATTTCTACGAAACTAGATCAATTCTTTTCAGAGACAATAGCAGGTGCTTTATACCTTTCAAATGAATGACTCTGTTCGTGAATCGGTCAGCCCATGCTCGAGAGGAAGCTGCTCGACTAACTGAGTTTGATCGACCATATCAGATGCAGATTGTGAATTCGAATCCATCGCAAATTTGGTTGTTTAAGCTTGGGTGTTGTGTGAAGAGCTCTGATGAAGCAGATGGATGTACGAGTAACGGTTGAAGGTAGCCCTGAAGACGCAAGTCGCGTGTGAAAACAGCAACACATGTACTGCCACGTGGCCGAGGTTGAGCGCTTTGACCTGTCCTGTTCCGACTTTCTCGTCCGAGACAACACGCCTGGAACCGCCAATTTCCATCAACTCTCCGATGACGGGTAGTCGACCCCGCCAATTGCCTCGATTGTGCCGTTGGTATTTCCCTCAAATACACAATCTTTCTCATTTCTCTCGTTTACACCAATTCGTCAGAAACAGTTAGCACGACAGCATCGATTTTGTGACCATCTCAACAACTAGCCAAGATTACCTCTCAAATGAAGTGAGCACCAAATTATCTTCATTCACGACGTCGGTCTGACTCATGACTCAAAAAGGATCAAGGTGCCAGCCTGCCCGCACTCAAAGTCAACATCATCCCCTCCATCCATCTTGCCCGCCGACCTAGCCATTGATCCGTTCCGTCCGGTCTCCCCCGCAGGACCCGCGTCACTAACACGCGACGGTGGTGCCGAGCCCGGACTCTCGGCGTTCGTGTCTTCGCCCCCATACGCGACGTCCCATCCGCTGCGTCGGAGCGAACCTCTGCGAGGAACGAAAAGACAATGGAGCATCTATACCAGCTCTACGTCCGTTTTACTCGTCCTTGATTCGCACGACCCGATCGTTCGGACGTGCGTGGGCGCGAGGCAGAGGGCATGCGGTTCGGTTCGGGCTCAACAAGATCGGTACGTGCCTTCCGTCCCCTTCTCTCTCGAATTTCTCGGAAAGAACTGGTTCCACGCGAGAATGCACATGCCTGGCTGATGCGCTTCCGCCCCATGACCCAAACTTACGCTTCCGTCCCCCGACCCGGTCCCAGCGTTCGAATTACCAGCGCACTCCTCCGCCTTCTCATGGTGTACAAGCCGAGCGGGGGCGCAGACGGTCGTGGTATATCAGCTAGAATACGTACCCACCGACATTGTTCGACGTGATTCCGATGGACGATGGTCGCCTCGATCAGATTGGGTAAAAACTGTAGTACAGTAACATCTCAATGATATATATTTCCACCATCATTGGAAGCATCGGTGTGCGTGTGTATGTGTTATTTTCTAATATCTCCTCGCTGCAAGACTTGTCGTGAATTCGATTCTACTTTGCCTTGCCAATACAGTATTTTCTGACCAAAGAGGAGCGAAGCGCGCAATTCGGGAGAGTTCAGACGAGTTGTTGAGTACGTGTCGATTATATACACGGTGGGAGTGAAGCGATGAATATGAGCTTTACGACGAAACTATAGACAGCTATAATGTGAGGATATTGGATAGCGATCGTGCAGGATCAACAAAAAGGAGAGAGTGGCCGTCTGGAACCCTTCCTTCCATAGAAAAAAGGTCAAGCCGTAACGCGTAATGATGTGACTATCAAATGAGAAAGATATGCGCGCAAAGAAAACATCCAAAAAGAGAAGAAAAATGTGCATGCATGATTTCAGTTCACATTTACCCACTCCCCATTCAAGTCCCTCATGCGCTCCCGAAGGAAACCTGACGCAGCGTAATCCCGATCCCAGCAGAGGTCGCCTCCACAGCACGAGACGCAACAGACCTTCTTCCACCTTGGCAGTCTCGGTCACCAGAGTAGCCTGTGGCGAATTGAGTACGTCGTGTTTCGTTTGCGATCGTATGCGCGTGTATTGCGTTGTGTTCCCATGTATCAGTATGTGTGTTACGACTGTCCTACCTCAACCCCACCCCTAACACGTCACGTGACTGATCACGTGCACCGACCGAACCTTTTTGACCCAAATGCACTTACATACTCAAAACCTAACCTTATGCTACATATGTGAAATAGTAAATAGTGATGCATTGCACCTTGTGTTGTTCATACCAGGCTGCACAGCCCTGTGGCGCAAGATTTTGCCTTAGTGGGGCCACTGTGAGGGCACATTGCACTCTGGCACTTGACTCACTCTCTTGCTGCCTCGCTCTCTTGCCCCTCACCCACCACCACTGCCCTCTTATTTCCTCACCATTGGTGGTTCAAGTAGAGGTTAACAGTGACAAGGCCAAGAAGTGGAGAGAGAGAAGCAGCAGGTAAGTAAGATGCCTTGTGTTTCTTGTGTTCACAATGACTTTGCTGGTCCAGGGCCATACCCCACTGTTGTTCTCCCACAACTGCTGCTGTTCTATTTGCTCTTGGTGTGAATCCCATTACATCCTCTCATGTCCCACATCTCTCTTCCAAAGGATATTCCTATCACTCCCAGCCCACTAATCATCTATCCTTCTTTGCCCCTTGATACTTTGGAGGTCTCTACCTCACCAGCATATTACCACAGTGTTGATAAGTGACCTGTGCTGTAATGCTACCATGGCATTAGTCCGACTTGGACCAAGAAAATGACATTCATGACTTAGCAACATTGATGAAGACATTTGTATGTCCTCAATATTCTGTGGAATATGACAATGGCCATCCACAAGGCTCATGTGACAAAGATGAGTGCTACAAGAACTTGGTGACATGAAATGGCAAATCCTTAGACACGAAGGTCAAGGGAAATAAGAGGCAGATGAGGCACAAAGGCCCAAAAGACAAGTACAAGAGTGGTATTTTAGAAGAAGACCAAGATGACATATCTTGGTCTTTCTCGTCCACTATTTATACATTAGAGAGAATGCTTTAAAGCTCCTCTGTGAAGTCCAATATCCAGTAGCATAAGTAGCTTGAACCCTACTACAGCTATCCTAGTAATGAGTCACAGTAACAATCATGTGCTACTGCGATGTGATGACTGATCCTAAGTTCATGACTAATTTCTACTTACTACTGTGGTCATAACCATGTAGTAAGTGCTCCAATTTGTACCATAACATCACCCCCTTTTCAGCTGTGTTGCCCACAACACCCATGAAGTCCGGTTCCTCCCATCCATCCTAACTGGGTCTCCTCCACTCGGTCCAAGGCATTGGCCATCTTGAGATGGAACTTGCTGCACACAAGCTCACCCTTGATGCCTCCCAACATGGTGGTGAGTTGGTGAAGCTGTTGCTCCATCTGCTCAGCCTCATACATGTATGCCTGGTAGTGGTGAACCTTAGCCTTAAGGCTCACATTGTGCATGTTACGTCTCAGCCGGGATGTTTGGGGTTTCGATGGCAGAAGTTCAGAAAAGAACCTCAGAAGATGGGTTTAGGGCGGGAGTGATAGTGATGTCGGACTAAGATATTTCACTTAGCCAGGAAAATGTTCGAGATGAGAGGGACGCGCTCGCTACTTTGAGGTGAAGCAAACTTGGCTGGATTCACAAATGAAACTAAGACAAAGTTCCTACTCGATGTACTACGTGCTTTTATATCGTACATACTATGGTTTTCAGGACTGTTTTCTGGTAGTATTTCATGAGCCACGTCACTGAACGATGAGCTGTCAATTTCCGTCAACTTTCCGAGTATTCTCCGAGACACATCATCCGTCACGTCACGTGTCACGCGATCGTGACACTACCCCCTCCTTAGACCCGTGTGCCCTCCCTTCGAGTGATTCTTCGATGCGGCATATATGATCTGGGTTAGTGCAGTCATAGGGTTCGGGGTGTGGCGAGTGAATGACCCTCCTCAGGCATGGGGCGCTGAAGCCCGGGTGATGAACTGGGACGTTGCAACGCGCAGCATGTTCGCACAACACATGAGGCTGGGGGCATAGACGGGCGGTGTGATTCTGATCACAATAGAGGCAGATGGCACCGTGCGGTTCTTCTCCGTGCAATTCTGGGCGTGGTAATGGGGGTTGGCACGGGAGAGAAGTGGTAGAGTCGCGCGGTCGTGGTGGAATGGGGATAGGGTTCAGACCTTCGAGGTGGTCGAGGTGAGCTCTGAACTGACGATCGTTGGAGTCCGCTTCATTGATATGGTAGATGTCCAATCCACAGGGCAGGGGCTGAGGTAGGAAAGGGAAAATACGTGATGATATGTTCGAGGCCCACAGACGTCGATCGATATCCTCTGCTCTGGCTAGCCAATCGTTCCAGGCTATATCCAGATCTCTCATACGTGCGAACAAATCTTGCTTCCGCTTCATTGACAGCCTGAAACGATGGACGTCTGCTGCCGCCCCCAGGTCAGCGACCAGAGCCAAGGCCCTATCGACCTCGTTCCTAGCAGTGTGGTCCGTGGTAAACAAGGCCAGTGAATGTCTGGCAGGTACTCCGGCATCAGTCCTCGCTGGCATAGGAATTGCGCAAAGTGGTTTGAAGTATTGCGGCTTATCTTTTCCTTCGGTCCCTAGTGTGACCAGTTGTTCTCGTTGATTAATGGCGAACCTGATATACGGCACAGGTCCTCTAGATCCATCTTCGAATGGGATTTCGAAGATATATGGTTCCGTTCGCCTCGAGACACGCCACCCGACTCCTGGGTGTTCTGGCCCTGGTTCAAAGGCGGGACGGAAGTCTGCTGCTGCCCCCTTGGCAGTCCCCGTGATCGATGGTGTTACATATGTGAACTCAACGGATGGGTCGGATGGGGTGAGACTGGTGATAGTGGAAGGTGCCATGGTAGTACCCACAGCTAGGATCGGAGAGGGGGTTGTCTCTGGATAGACGATGGGAGGCGGGACGTCGTCCAGAAATACTCCGTGAAGACGGATTCGTTCTGCGACGAGCTCCTCTACCTTATCCTGTTGCAGTCTTTCTTGCCGAATAGCTCTAGCCTTAGAGTGACGACGCCAGCAGCCGTCCGGCTCCCGATATGTAGCGTAGCCGAAGGAGTCATCTCTGGTGCGTGGAGTGTCGGCTCTGGTGTCGTGGTCATTAGCTACCCATGACCAAGCTTCTACCTGGCGTTTGATAAAATCAGTAGCCGAGAGAGACAGTTCCCAGTGCTGCACCCGATAGTGCTGAGGAGGATGACAGGGTCCGTAACCAAAGGGATCCATCTGAATGGTGTTGATTTCTTGTGTGGCGACGCGATTCTTATACTCCTGGACTAATTCTGGGGCATGAACGCCAGACTCTGGTTCCCAGCTATCGTGAGCGTCCAAATATCCTTTCCAGTGGATCAGATACTGCATTGTCCGTTTACGACCAACTTTCCGTTCCCCCCTAACTTCCTCGACTTCCCACATTTCTTCTCCGTTGACTATATCTGGTAACGGTTCTTCGAATGTTCGTCCATTGAGTGGCGTTTCGACGTAAGGCATTAAGAGGGAGGCGTGGAAGACGTTATGAATTTTCCAGTGCTTTGGGAGGACGAGTTGGTAGGAAGTACGCGAAACTTCTTTAGCAACAAGGAAGGGCCCGTATCTCTTCAGAGCCAGCTTTGCCGTAGGGTGAGTCGTTTTTAAGTTCTTCGCTTCAAGCCACACCTTCTGGCCAACTCGATATCCACCGAATTTGGTCTCAGATACCCAAGATTCTTGCGCCTTCTTCATGGCCTCGTGCGCTTTTCCTCGAACCTCTTTGAGCTTCTCTAAGTGATTGGTGGCGGCTTCTGCATTTGTTTTAGCATTCAGTGGTTGGTGGACTCTCGGAATGAATCCGAAAAGAAGCTCAAACGAGGTTTTCTTCGTAGTTTCCGATTTCCATGCGTTGAGCGTATACTGGGCGATTGCTAACCATTTGGCCCAATCGTTTCGGTGATTTCCGAAGATTCGTAGATACTGCTCTAGGCGCTGGTTCGTTCTTTCCGACTGTCCATCAGTCTGGGGATGGTAAGCCATGCTGATATTTTGCTCTATTTGTAACATCTTCGCGAGTTCTTTGAATACTTTAGCCGTGAATCGTGGATCTTGATCTGATATGATCCGGGATGGCAGGCCATAGTGCAGGAGGACCTTTTCTAAGTAGAGCTTAGCCACTCCTAGTGCGTTAATGGACTCGTTACAAGCTACGAAGATACTGCATTTTGTGCATCCCTGATTGGTAATCGTCAGTATCGTGTCGTACCCCTTAGATTTCGGCAGTTTTGTAATGAAGTCCATTGCCACAACTTGGAATGGAAGGACCGTTTCTTCGGGCGTAATGGGGAATATCGGTACTTTGGCTTTCCCTGGTATGTTCTTGTTTGCCTGACATAGAAGACATCCTTTTATGTATTCCGTTATGTCTTCCTTCATCTTGGGCCACCAGTAATGTCTTTGTAGCGCGTCAAGAGTCTTCACGATTCCTGCATGCCCTGCTGTGGGTGGGTCGTGGAATGATGAAATCACCCCCCTCCTAAGATCGGCATCATCCACGATGACCAGACAGGAATCGCGGAAGAACAGGTCGTTATCTCTGATGAGGTCGAATGACCGGGTCAAGCGCATGAGTTCATCTCGGTGGGTCAGCTGTGCACTCTGTAAGCGGTCGTCCAGGGTTGAGATTGTGATTGCTGTGATAAAGAGGGAAGGTGGTAGAACCACAGTCTGTGCATTGTCAGAGGGGTCGTCTTCTGCAAACCCTGGATGATGGGAGAGAGGGTCAGCTTGCAGCAGATGGCCGGGTCGATGGACGAGCTGTATGTTGTAGTCTGCCAGAATATTCACCAGTCTAGCTACATGTCTGCTAATCTTTTGGGGATGTTTGTAATGTAACAGATTTGCGTGGTCAATGTAGACTGTTACGGGGAAGGGGCCCCCGACCAAGAGGTGCCGCCAGTGTTCTAGCCCTCTGATCAGCGCTAGAAATTCCCTATCGTAGACATCGTAGTTCTTTTCGGCATCAGAGAAGGTACATGAGAGATATCTGACAACCTGGGGTTTTCCCCTCTGATCTTTCTGCGTTAGGATCGCACCACTTGCGTAAGCTGAGGCATCTGTCTGTAATTCATAGGGAAGGTGTGGATCTGGTTGTTGTAACGCCGGACAACTAGTAGCAATGTCAAGTAATTTTGTCAGAGCTTCGGTATGTTCCGTAGTCCAGAGAAAAGGGGTGTCCTTCTTTAAGAGATTGTTCAATGGCCTCGCGATGCTTGCAAAGTCTCTGATGAAGGGTCTTTGGTAGTTTAATACCCCCAGAGTGGAGCGTACTTGTCTGACCGTAGATAGCATTTGCGGCCAGTCTTTGAGTCCCGAGACCTTGTCGCTGCCCATCTGGATGATGCCCTGTTTGATGGTCATTCCCAAGTAGTCAATTTCTTTTACTTCGAACGCGCATTTTGATAGTTTCAAGAAATAGCTCTCTTGCTGGAAGATCCGTAGTACTGCTTTCACGATGACACGATGATGTTCTCTGTCATCTTCAGTGGCAATTAGCACGTCATCCATGTAAACGTAGAGCTCTCCGGGGTATCAGTCGAGCAGAGGTCATAGCATTCGATTCATTGCCCGGGAGAATGTTGCAGGCGAATTAGTTAACCCGAAAAACATGACCAATGGTTCGAAAAGGCCCAAAGGTGTTTTGAATGCTGCTTTCCATTGGTCTCCCTCCCTGATCCAGATGTTGTTATAGCCCCAGCGGATGTCGAACTTTGTGAAGAGATTCTTATGTCCCAATGAAGTTAAGATGCTTTCTATGAGAGGGAGGGGGTATTCGTCCCGCACTGTCCACGTATTCAGCGCCTTGTAGTCTTGTATGGGTTGTAGTTTCCCATCTTTCTTTTTGATGAAAAAAATAGGAGATGCATACAGAGACTTTGACTCGCGGATGTACCCCTTACTCAAGTGTTCAGTCAGGAAAGCGTGAAGATGATCCATTTCAGCAAGATTCATAGGGTACAATTTAGTTCCTAGACTAGCGGGTGCCCCCTCCTTTAGGACAATAGCGTGGTCATCTTCTCGTTCTGGTGGGAACCTCTGCGTGGCTTCTTCCGAGAAGACGATGGCATAGTCCGAGTAGACTTCCAGAAGTGTCATAGTATCATCGGCGCTGCTTCCACTGGCTATCGCCATTTTCTGGGCTACCGTCTCGTTGATCTGAGTTTCTCCCTGTCCTAGTTGGAACGGTCCTCCGTCGTAAGTCCTTTTTCCCCAGTCAATGACAGGTTTGCTTAGTTCGAACCAAGGGAGTCCAAGTATTACTCGGCAAGACCCAAGGTTAGTGACGAAGAATGGCAGAGTCCGTTTCTCTCCTCCGTCCCACAGTGTCAAAAGACATTGACGCGTCAAGGCCCCGTTGGTGTTTGCCATACCGTCAGCATTGCGCACGTTGATCTGATCGATAGGACTTGTGACGAACCCGAAGAGTTTCACTGCTGAGTTGTCGATAAAATTTCCTGACGCTCCAGTGTCGAGTAGGACGCAAATTCTTTGATTCATCCCCCTCACTCCTGCCTGGAAGGTTAGAGAGTTTTCTCTGACGCTTTGAAGCGCATTGATTTCTTCGGCATCTTCCGTGGATGTATCGAGGAGGAGTGCTGATATGAGCTCGTGTCTCTCCAAAGAACCTAGTTTTAGTAGTACATCCCTGGCATCTGACACCGTAGGAGTTTTCTCTGCTACATCTTCTTTCTTTTCATCTGTGGATACATTATTGACCTTCTGCGTTTGGTTCTTCTTAGGACATTTGCTTGATAGATGTCCCTGGGCCATGCAGCGGAAACACCGTCCTTCTCTCTGGCACTTCTCTTTTTCCTCGGGCGTCCATTTGCGCTGCCACACCGGTTTCGTTTGCCCGGTCTGTACATTGTCTACGTCCATGGGTACTACTTGACTGTTGCCATTTGGACGAGTCAGTTTTGCCATCTGCGTGGGCCCTGTTGTGGGGATGCTCTTTCCCCCGTTGATTTGCGCAATAGCGTTTGTGATGGTTCGGAACCTCTGCAATTCTTCCCTTGCTGCCTCTTGCCATTCTTTCATGTTTTTTGGTATCTTAGGTTGGCGGAGACATCCGATCAGTAGTCCCTTCTTTAGGCCACGCCTGAAGAACTCAAGGGTTCCGCTAGCGTCAAGGTCCCAGTTGGCTGCCGCTGCGAGGCGTTCGAACGTGGCGATGTATGAATCCACGTCATCATTTTTCATGGCAAGCGAGACTAGTTGTTGGTGAGCGTTCTGTTCGCTGAGCGTATCTGTCCAGGCGGTTTTAAATGCTGTTTCAAAGGTGGTCCAGAGTGACTCGTCGGATTCGTCAAGTTTAGGCGTGAGCGTTGTCACGCTTTTGTCTAAATCTCGGCTGACTTTGTCTGCCCAGTCGTCGACCGATGGTCCTCATATATAAGACAAGGCGTGACCGATGCGTGAATATGGGACAACCATAAGTTCGTGGTTTCTGTTGACCCGTTTGTATTGATAAAATTCTTGTAGGAATTGCACGCTTTTGTGCCTATCCCCGGTGAATTCCTTCGGAGCCTGTCCTTTCAGAGCTCCAGTTTCGAGTGTAGTTTTCGTCGTCATCGTAGGAGGTGGTGCCGAGAGGTAGGGAACGATGGGTGTAGTAAGGGGGAGGACTGTTGATCGAGTATGTCCTTTCCCTTTCTTTCGTGTTTCTGAATCTGACGATGAACTAGAGTCTTTGGCACTGTGCATTCACCACGTGTGAGGGTCGAGAGATGTCTGTCCTAGAGTTTGTAATCCCCACAATGTAGGATTTTCGATACGACTGGAGTTATGCGTGTACCAGTCTGTTCCTTCGCCGTAGACTTCGTACCAGGCATCTTCAGATTCAAAGTACTCAACGTCGATGGCTTGTCTGTTACCAGCGATGAGTCGATAGCCCCGAGTTCCTTCCCAGAAGCTCCCTCCACTGGATAAGTTGTTTACGCTAGGGGTGGTTCTGCGTACGACGACACATCTTTCGGTGAAGTCTGTAGGGTCTAGCGTGGGTTCAATGAACGCATGATCAGGAGAAGGTTTCGGTGTGAACAACGTCGACTGCGATTGTTCCAGGGTGGCTCCGCGGAAGTGCTAGGCTGGCTTCACTGTCCGTGCCGAGTTTCAGATATAACACCACGCACGATGAGCACGGGTCCAGGTAGCGGTCTTAGTTTTTGTTACGTCTCAGCCAGGATGTTCGGGGTTTTGACGGCAGAAGTTCGGAAAAGAACCTCAGAAGATGGGTTTAGGGCGGGAGTGATAGTGATGTCGGACTAAGATATTTCACTTAGCCAGGAAAATGTTCAAGATGAGAGGGACGCGCTCGCTACTTTGAGGTGAAGCAAACTTGGCTGGATTCACAAACAAAACTAAGACAAAGTTCCTACTCGATGTACTATGTGCTTTTATATCGTACATACTATGGTTTTCAGGACTGTTTTCTGGTAGTATTTCATGAGCCACGTCACTGAACAATGAGCTGTCAATTTCCGTCAACTTTCCGAGTATTCTCTGAGACACGTCATCCGTCACGTCACATGTCATGTGATCGTGACAGTGCAGCTCCTCAAGGGCGCGATTGAAGCAAGGGTGGTTGTGATAACCACCAGCAAGGAGGATGAGATCCTCCTGAGGGTAGTGGGGCTTACCTGTAGCCTGGACCTGCAGCTTGGTGTACAAGGGCTTTGAGTACACCTTCTCGCTATCCTCCACCAGCCCCAATACCAGCAGATCCGTGTTCATGATAATTTGTACGTACGTGGCTTGGTGGGTACACCCCTGTCCATTGGTGATTGGGTAGTGGACGAAGTCCTCCCCACAGTTGTACTTGTAGCCATGAGGAGGGGGCCCTAAGGCGTGGAGTTGGAGTTGGAGCATGGGGAAGAGGGGAGGAGCGTTGGTTCATACTCCTCCTCTATATAAGGGGCGTCCAAGGGTGTCGCAGGCATAGGGGGTCTTGCAGGGGTTGTCAGTGTTGGTAGCAGTGATGATGAGCAGGTGCTCATCTGGGTAGTAGTCCTGGAGGCTTCCTCTCGCCTGCTCCAGTATCGTCTCATTCACTTGACTGCCCCTTCCTTCCTGCATTTCATCATCTCTGACCACCATTTGGTCACCCTCTGAAGCTGCTCCTGCTTCCATGTCTCTGCTACTTGCCTCCACTTCTCCTCCTGCTTCCAGTCTTGCCACTGTAATGTTGCTGGCATTGGTGTCCTGTTCCTCCCAATGTTCGATTCATACTGGGAGAGGTCTAGGTGAGCCACTTGCACTGTTGACAAGAGCTGCACAATGCCTATCAACTTCAGGCATCATGAGGGGGATGGTATTGAGACGTTCCCCCTGTTCGGTGACGAGCCACCAGCTGTTGGGATTGCTGGTGTCTGTGGTGTGTGAGGCAGGGATGAGGGTTTGAAGGGCATTGATGAGCTCTTCATGGGTGATGGGGCTCATGTTTGAGGCAACACAAGTGACAGCCTTGGCAGCAGAGGGAATGGACATGGTAGAGAGGATGGATTGAATGAGGCCAGAGTGATAGATGTGAGGGATTGAGGTTGTTTGGTTTGTTTGTCCTCCTTTTAAGTGTGTGCTGGAGTGGGGATTCATTTGTTGATACTCAGCTATTGCATCATCTGTGAACACATCATCCTTGTTGACCCACTGATTCTCTGAGTCCGGATATCCCTTCCATTTGATCAGGTACTGGAGCTGTCATCTTCTGCTGAAATGCTGGTGATCTAGAATCTTCTCAACTTCATATTCTTCTTCTCTGTTTACCAAATCTGGTGGGGGGCATTGGAAGTTTTCCCCATGCATGAGTGTCTCGTGATAAGGTGTGAGAAGGTTGATGTGGAATGCGGGGTGGATACTTCACTGTGTGGGAAGTTCTAGTTGGTAGTTCACTGGCGATAGTACCTTAATGATTTTGAACGGGCCATGCCATCTTGCTGCCAACTTGGGAGTGGGTTGATTGGTCTGCAGATGGTGTCCTTCCAGCCATATGTAGTCTCCTATGTAACGTTACCACAGGAACGTTATGTGCGATGTGCATGTCACTAAGTCACTCAGGCTGTGGTAACAGGATGCGAGTTAGTCAGTTAAGACCAAGTTCGATGATGAATAAGCACCACACAGTCTCCTCAGACATGTAGGTGATAGTCGGGAAGTTCTGGGGTTCAAGTGCAAAGGCGAACCAAAGTCGTGCTCAAGTGAAACAGCGAGCATAAAGTCGTTCGTGGATTGACAACGATGTGGTATTACACAGGAAGTCAAGTCTACCATACAAGCTAGGTGGCGTGTGACTTATATACTAGTACAGGATGTTTGTACACAACAAACATATGGTGTGATATGTGGGTTCTGAGTAAAAGTAGAACAAAGGCACAACTATAGTTGTTATGCTACCATGGCGTTAGTCCGACTTGGACTCGATAATGGCGATCACAACTTAGCCGTTTGGAGAATATCATTCATAAGTCCTGAGAATCCCTTGAAATATGATCAAGGCAATCCAAAGGGACTTAAGGATAAGAACCGAGGCGATGAAGACTTGATGATGTGAAATGACGACAACCTTAGACTCAAAGGTCAAGGGGATCAGAGGATTCGAAGCTCGAAGGCTCAACAAGTTCAATGAGAGAAAGTGGTATTCAGAAGAAGACCAAGATGGCGTATCTTGGTCTTCCTAGTCCACTATTTATACATATGAAGAGGTAGCTTTAAAGCTCTGTGAGTCCGATATCGTATGGCATAAGTAGCTCGAACCCTACTACCGCTGTACTAGTAATGAGTAATACTAACAATCACATGCTAGTACTACTTGCGCTGACTGATGGTGAAGTCTGTGACTAATCTCTAATTACTACCATAGTCACAACCATGTAGTAAGCGTCCACTTCGTACCTTGTATTGTCTGTCTGTTACATCACCCCCATTTCAGCCGCAGCGCCCACTACGCCAGTGAAGGTGGGGTCCCGTCATCCAGCCCTCCTGTACCTCCTCAATCCTCTCCAACGCATTAGCCATCTCCAGCCTGAACTTACTGTGCCCTAACTCCGCCTTTACCCCACCAAGCGTGGCGGTGAGTTGGTGGAGCCACTGCTCCATCCTCTCAGCCTTGTACGCGTAGGCCCGGTAGCGGTGAACTTCTGCTTTGAGGCTGACGTTGTGGAGCTTGCTGATGGCGCGATCGAGGCGAGGGCGGTCATGGTAGCTGCCTGTGAATAGGTGCATGTCTTCTTGGGGGTATTGCTCCTTCCCCGTAGCCTTGACATGGGGCTCAGCATAGAGGGGCTGTGAGTAGACCTTCTCGCTGTCCTCCACCAGGCCAAGCATGATGGGGTCGGAGCCCATGATGACTTGGATGTTGTATGTGCTCGTGAGCGTGTGCGTGAGTTAAATGTGGGCAGAGGGTGGTTAGAAAGAGAGAGGAGGAGTTAGGAAGAAAAGCAGCCAGAAAAGATGGGGAAGAATAGTGAGAATTGTGAAGAGGGGAGTGCCGAAACCACGTGAGAATGTTTGCACGAAGTCGGAGGGAGTCCACAAGACAGAGGGAAACAAAAAACTATAGTTTCCTTACAAAGGTCAAGAGGACGATCGCGAGAATTTAACAACCTAGAAGGGAACAATAGAGATTTAGTAAAGCAATCACGGAAGAGATGCGAAAGTCGATCTTGAGGGAGAGGAGAGTAAAGTGAAAAAGACGACAAATCGGGTGCCTTCACGTTAAGGCCTGACCTCGAAAGTCATTTAGATCGCACAAGAGAAAGAAAGAATCAGACGAGGACGGAAGAGGGGGGGAATCCACAATGACATTTCAGACACAATCATGACAACCTTTATACATTGAGTCAGTAGCTAAGGTAAACGCGCTTTGAAACCGTCTAAGTCGAGATTTGTGAGAGACGAAATGTAAGATGGGGAAAAGTCAACGGAGGATCGTAAGTAGGAAGGGAGTTGGAGGGTGAAAACATGAGGCAGACGTGAGGCAAGAAACACGAGTTACGGGTAAAATAGGGTGTCCGGTGAACAGAGTCGCATGGCCGAACGACAGCGCCGAAGATATTGACGACATGCACTACGAGTACAAGGGATGGTCAGAAAAGAGTAGGTAAATCAAAAATAAAACTGGGCACGCCTGTGCCCAAGACAGAGAGCGCGAACTAGAATGATCCATCGAGGAAACGAGGCTTGAGGCACAACGACATGAAGTCGATCGACTGAGGGTGAAAATATGGTGAGGACGGAGGAAACGATGAAAGGAGAGTGGGTGGGAGACGCATGGAACGCTTGAGGCTGTCGGCATCGCAGTTCGGGATGAAGTTAACCACACATGGATAAGATGTGGGTATCCGACGAGGGCGGGAAAGACAGGTCGACGAGGGAAGGAACGACGAGATGGTGGATAGAGAAAGACATGAGATGAACAAGGCAAGATGGAGTGGATAAGGACAAGTGGGTGAGATGGTGGCGATGGCTGAGATAGGGCGTGACTGGTGACAACTCAGCAGAAGTTGAAATGGATGGAAATGGCCGGTTTCGGGCTCAGAAGCCGAGCTACCGTTACAACGTACGCGGCTTGACGCGTCTGCCCTTGTCCATTGTTGATGGGGTAGTGGACAAAGTCCTCCCTGCGGTTGTATCGATACCCATGAGGCAGCGGCCCCAGGGTGGCGTGTTGTAGTCGGAATAAAGGGAATGGAGGGGGTGCGTCAGCCCGCATGCCGCCTCGGTACAGGGGGCGCCCGTGGGTGTTGCAGGCGTAGGGAGTTTTGGCGGGGTCGTCAGTGTCTGTAGCGGTGGAGATGAGGGGGTGCTCAGCTGGGTAGCTGTCCGCTAAGCTCCCTCGGACTTGCTCGAGGATTGTCTCCTCGCCTCTTGATGCTCCTTCCTCTCCTGCGTCCACTCTCGTCGCCTCCGAAGGGCTTCTTGCCTCCACTTGGCCGCCTTCCTCAGCTGTTCCCGCTGCCAGTCCTCCGCTACCTGCCTCCACCATTGCTCCTGCCACCGCTCCCAATCGACTGTTGCTGGCGTCTTGGGTTTCTTCCTTGGTTCGATACTCGATTCGTACTTGGAGAGGTCGAGGTGAGGGAGGCACAGACTCCGGGAGAGCTGCACGAAGCCTATCGACTTCGGCCATCGTGAATGGGACTTTGTTGATGCGCTGTCCGTCTTGAGAGAGGATCCACCAGGTGGTGGGGTTGCTGGTTCCATCGGCGTAGCTGGCCAGGATGGTGGATTGAAGGGCTGCTGTGAGCTCTTTGTAGGTGATGGGGCCCGTGTTTCAGGCAACTCGAGTGATGGCCTTGGCGGCAGAGGGAATGGACATGGTTGAGAAAATGGAAGAGAGGAAGCCAGGATGAAGACGATGAGAGGATGATGGGGTTTGCTGCCAGGTTTGCGCTGCTTTTAAGTGATGCGCGTGTTGGGGATTCAGTGATTGATACTCAGCTATGGCCTCATCTGCAAATACGTCATCCTTGTTGACCCACTGATTCTCTGAGTTGGGATAGCCCTTCCATTTGATCAGGTATTGTAAGCGCCGTCTTCTGCCGAAGTGCCAGTGGTCCAGAACTTTCTCGACCTCTTATTCTTCCTGCCCCTCAACTAGATCCGGTGGTGGGTGCTGGAAATTTTCTCCATGCATAAGCATTTCACGATAGGGTGTGAGAAGATCGATGTGAAACACAGGGTGAATACTCCATTGTGTGGGAAGTTCTAGCTGATAATTAACTGGTGACAAGACTCGTGTGATCTTGAAGGGTCCGTGTCTTCAAGCCGCCAACTTGGGAGTCGGCTGATTGGTCCTTAAGTGGCACCCTTCCAACCATACGTAATCTCCGAGCCTGAGCTCGGGGGTATTTCGGTGTTTGACCCACATAAGTTGTGCCTTTTTGATGAGGTCATGGGCTTCCTTCCGGGCTTCTCGGAATTGTTCCAATCTCGTGGTGACCTGTGGGATTGGAGAGGGCTTATTGAGCCAATCAGCACGTGGGTCATATCCCATGAGGAGTGAAAATGGGGACTTCCTTGTCGCCTCGTGTGGCCAGTTATTGTGAGCAAATTCTGCTATGGGTAGGAGTGCTGCCCAGTTGTCTTGCCGTTCATTGACCCAGAATCGGAGGTATTGTTCTAGCCATTGGTTCGTCCTTTCCGATTGTCCGTCCGTCCGGGGGTGGTATGCAGTCAAGATGTTCTGTTGGATTCCCAGGATTTTGCAAAGCTCCCTTGTAAATTTGGACGCGAAACGGGGGTCTCGGTCGCTGATGATCTTTGACGGAAGTCCAAATCGTTTGAAGACATGAGCTGCGTAAAGTCCAGCAGTATCCTCCACGGAGATTTCTTCGTTGCAGGGTATGAATATAGACGCTTTGGTGCAGTCGTGGTCCGTTATGGTGAGGATGGAGTCATAACCCTGCGATACAGGGAGTTTGGTGATGAAGTCGAGGGCTATAGTTTCAAATGGTAGTGCCTCTTCCTTGGGGGTTATAGGTACTAGTGGGGCTTTAGTTGGGCGTGTGTTGACTTTATGCCTCTGGCACTCTGCGCATCCTTGAATGTAGTTTCGCACATCCAGTTTCAGTTCGGGCCACCAGTACCACCGTTCCACCAGTCGTGTGGTTCTTGCGATCCCGGGGTGTCCGTGTACCAGTGGGTCGTAATGGGCAGATATGAGTTTTTGTTTTTCATCTAGTGATCCTGTAATGACGTACTTCCCTTGTCAGTACCACACTCCGTCGATGTACTTCAGCTGGTGTGGGTCTACCCAGTAGTGGAGGGTGATTTCGGTCTGTGGCAGTTGTTGTGTGGCTTGTACAGTTGTGACCCTTGTGAACACATCTTCTGGTAGGACTACTACATTTTTGTTATCTCGCTCCCCTTGGTTGTAGTCCGGTCTTCATGATAGGGCGTCGGCTCTGCCGTTTTTACTTCCTGGGATGTGGTGAATCTTGAAGTCGTATTCCATTAATTCAAGTACTTCCCTGGCTACTCTTCGGCTTATTTTCTGTGGGAGTTTCCAGTATTGGAGATTCATGTGGTCGGAGTAGATCTTGATTTTGTGCGGTGATCCGGCCAGTAGTGGTCTCCAATGCCTGAGTGCCTTGACAATAGCGAGGAGCTCCAGGTCGTAGATGTCATAGTTTCTCTCGGCTTTGTTTAAGGTGGCTGAGTAGTATCCAAGAGGGTGTTTTTTGCCGTCTTCTTTCCTCTGAAGTAGTACTGCTCCGGTTGCAAATCCTGACGTGTCCACTTCCAGTTCGAATGGGTCATCTAGTTTTGGGTGGGCTAGCACCAGTTCTTTCATTACCAGGGATTTGAGTTTCCTGAAGGCCTTGTCCTCTTCGTTTGTCCATCTCCATTCTGTGTCCTTCCTCGTAAGTTTATTGAGAGGTTTGGTGTGTGTGGCGAAGCCACGAATGAGGAATGAACGTACATCACAGACCTTTGTCGGCGTAGGCCAGTCTTTGATGCCTGAAATTTTTACCAGGTCCATGCGTGTTACCCCCTTTTCAAGGATTACCCCCAGGTAATCCATTCGCGGCTTGTTGAAGAGGCACTTTTTGAGTTTGAAGTAGAGGTCATGATCCATTGCTACTTGTAGTACGTTGCTTACAGCCTCTTCATGTTCCTTTTGTCCTGCCGGGTCCCTCGTGGCTATACCAATGTCGTCCATGTAAACTCGTATGACGGTTCCTTTTTGTTTGTGTTTTGCGATGGTGTCTCGGTATATAGTGTTCATCATCATTTGGAAGGTCACTGGTGAATTGGTAAGTCCGAAGTACATGACCGTGGGTTCGAAGAGTCCGTACTGTGTTTTAAATGCTGCTTTGTGTTTGTCTCCTTCTCATATTCTCACATTATTGTATCCCCATCGGACATCTAGCTTGGTGTAGGTGTGTGCTTGACTGAGGTCTGTAATGAGGTCGGAGATGAGAGGAAGGGGATATTGGTTGCGAATAGTGACGGCGTTTATCTTCCTATAGTCCTGTACCGGTCGTAGCTTTCCATCCTTCTTCTTGATAAAGAAGAAGGACGACGTGTAAGGAGACTTGGAGGGGTGTATGTACCCTTTCTTCAGTTGTTCGTCCAGGAATTCTTTAAGTTTGCTGTCTTCTTCCTGGGTCATAGGGTAGACTTTGCAGTTGATAGCCGATGGCGTGCCTTCCTTGAAGTCTATTGCGTGATCCCATGGTCAAGAGGGGGGGAACCGGTTGGATGCTTCTTTGTTGAAGATTTTTGCAAACTGTTGGTAAGCCAAGGGAAGTTCCACCTTATCATGGAACTGCTTAGCTTCGATGGCGAGTTCCGTCGCAGTGGTGTGTAGATGACCTTCCTCTTCTAGCTCTGCGACAATGTTTTCTTTTTCTTCTTCTGTGGTGACGGTCCCTATGACGTGGCTTTCTTTGTTGGGGTTGATCGATCGGATTACCACAGGGAGCATTTTTTCATGTATGGTTGCGTATCTCCAGTTGATCGTGGGTTCGTATGTTGCCAGCCAGGGGTATCCGAGTACCAAATCCTTGTTTCCCAGGTCTGTGACTAGGAAGTGCATTTTTTGTTGTCGTTGGTTAGTCTGGATGTCAAGGTCTATGAAGTGGGTAATACTGCCTGCTTTATTTTCCGTGTTGTCTATGTTCCATATCTTCTTCGGATGTTCCAACATTTGTAGCCCCAGGCCCATCCTTTTGGCGAATGACGGGTGTATGAAGTTGTCCATCGCTCCTGAGTCTACTAGTGTTTTAATGTCAGCCATAGCGTAACTTGTGTGAATCGAGACTGGAATTCGAAGAGATCGATAGCGAGTCATGATTACAGAGTTACAATTGACTGCCCTCACCCAGGCCAATGGGTTCAGGCATTCTGAAAACCCTCTTTCCCCCACATCTCTTGGAGGATGAGGTCTTTTACATCATCCGTCTCCCCTGCTACTCCAGCCAACCAATCCTTGGCCCTTTGCTGTGGGGGTGCCGTGTTGACTGCTCGTACCTGTGCCGGCGGTTCTTCCTGTGTGTAATAGTCAGTTTCAGTCATCCAACTTGTGGTTGTCCTTCGGTGTGGCTGTGGGCAATTTTGTGAGAAGTGTCCGCTCTGGTTACAGTTGTAGCAGATGACTGTCCTCATATCTTGGGGTGGAGGTCCTCCTCCTCATCCATATCCTCCTCGTTATGGTCTTGGGATAAAGGGTCTATTGGCATCTCCCACCTCTGCCACTCTTGCGCGCGTTCTATCTGCCGATGTGTCCATTGTGTTTGGATCATATCTGGGTGGTGGTGGTCCTCACGGTGGCCCCCAATTAGGAGGTTGTGGTCTCCAGCGGGGTTGTGCGGATGATGGAGGGGTCTTGCTCTTGAAATTGTCGAGACGTGCCTTCATGTGGATGTACTGCTTTTGTCGGCGTAAGGCGCACCTTTTCCAATCCTCAAAGGTGTGGGGTTCGTCCAGCTCGTATACTTTCATAAACAGCACTCGTGGCAATCCCGCCGTAAACCAATTGATGGTTTGTCGGTCGTTTAGGTTGTAATGAGCTTTCCTTGCCAATTGTTCAAACTGGACCACATACATGTCAATATCCTCCCCTGTCATCTTAATCCCTTTCTGGAGTTCGGCTTGGGCTTGTTCTTCTTCCAGAATGTTGGAGAACCATTTGGTGAATTCCATGGCGATGTGGTTCCACAGGGTTTGGGAGTATTGACTCACTCCTCTTCACACTTCTTGGTTTAACCATTTGAGCATGGTTAGCGTCCATTCGCTAACGTTGACCCCTTTGACGTATCCTAAGAATAGGAGCGATCTTCAATATTCATTTTGCATGATAGGGGCGTTCAGATTCATTCCCCAGTAGACGTGCCATTGTGTTAGGAAGGCCTCATATTTAGTGCGGTCTCCATCGTATACAGTCGGAGGTTCACCTGATAGTCTGTCTGACCCATGTCCTCCTCCTCCTCCTAGTCCAGGGGGTCCTCCCCCTGGCGGTCCCGGCGGCCCTTCTCCTCCGGGTGGTCTTCCTCCACCCGGGAATCCCCCTCCTGTTGGTCCTTGTCCTGGGAACCCCCCTGGCAACCCACCAGGTGGTGGTGGTGGTCCCGTTGGGGGATCTGGTTGGTCTGGGCCTATTGCTCTGAATAATGCCGTGTCATCCGCAGTCATTCGGTGCCCTGTGGAGGGGTTTATGGGATTGAGGATGGCTTCTGCTTCTTCTCTGATGCACCGTACTTCTTCCATGGTTTGGACTTCTGTAGCCATGGGACTTCTAATGTGAATTTCTTCTGGGACGGTGATGTGTAATGACTCAGCTATGTGGGCCAATAGGCTCGAATCGTCTCCTGTTGCGGGTCGTATTTCACTTTCTGTAGCGGTATGTTCTTCTGCTGGTTCTTCATGGCTTGATTCCGAAGGTGCCTGCTCTCTTGGTTGTTCTTCTTCACTTTCGCTGCTACTGTTGTCACTGTCTCCGTTGAGTGGTCCCCAGTCTTCTCCGTGAAGTTCTCTTGAGTCGATGTCGCAACGATAGTGTCTTCCTACTGGTCTGATGACGTCCCACCGGTTGTCCACTGGATTCCACGTAATTTCCGTCCAACAGAAGTTTGAATAGTTGAACTCAACTGGTCGATATCTGATGGCTTCTCCCGGGAAGTTGACGAAATATCCGGTGTCTCCTCTATATTCTCTCCACCTTGCTGCACCTAGGAATTGTTGTGGTACTGATCTTTCTCCTCTTGTGTCGAGGCTATAGGGTTGGAAGTTTCTCCACTGTTCTCTTGTAGTGAACGCCATGTTTGGGGGATCTTGGTCTTAATGTTATGCTACCACAGCGTTAGTCCGACTTGGACTCGATAATGGCAATCACAACTTAGCCGTTTGGAGAATATCATTCATAAGTCCTGAGAATCCCTTGAAATATGATCAAGGCGATCCAAAGGGACTTAAGGATAAGAACCGAGGTGATGAAGACTTGATGATGTGAAATGACAACAACCTTAGACTCAAAGGTCAAGGGGATCAGAGGATTCGAAGCTCGAAGGCTTGACAAGTTCGATGAGAGAAAGTGGTATTCAGAAGAAGACCAAGATGGCGTATCTTGGTCTTCCTAGTCCACTATTTATACATATGAAGAGGTAGCTTTAAAGCTCCTCTGTGAGTCTGATATCGTATGGCGTAAGTAGCTCGAACCCTACTACCGCTGTACTAGTAATGAGTAATACTAACAATCACATGCTAGTACTACTTGCGCTGACTGATGGTGAAGTCCGTGACTAATCTCTACTTACTACCGTAGTCACAACCATGTAGTAAGCATCCACTTCGTACCTCGTATTGTCCGTCCGTTACAATAGTAAGAAGTATGGTGATTGCGCAGGGTCATGTGCGAGTCAGCTGAGACCGGAGTGCCGTGAACTCTGATATACAAGGAAGGGGGCGTAAAGGCGTATCGTGCAGCGAAGAGATCATCAGAAACAGTTGGGTGCATAAGGAATTATGGGCATATCAAGGTGGGGCACAGGAATGAGAAGTAAGGAACGAGGGCATCCAAGAAAGAGAAGAGGGAAAATTGTAACATCCTATGTTACATTTTGTTCTGTGGACTGCCTGGCCTGGTTGTGAACTCTGATGTGTTCGTGATGACCCAACATGTCAGCAGTAATGTGTCATGGACTTTGGATCTAACCACCTTGTGTTTGGCTGACTGATACTCCCTATTGTTGTACATGATGTGTCTTACTATGCTGACTGATGCTTTATATTGTTGTACGTGTACGATATTATGATATGGATGACTGATCCCTAGGACCACTGTACTAGGGTTTGCTCTACTTATGCTATTGGCTACTTACATGTTTGAGCGGAGTTAGAACTGGTTCCCTTAGGTGTATTTAAGCTTGTAGTAGTACAGGCCAGGATCCCCATCTTGGTCTTCTTCGAATACCACTACTCTCCACTTGTCTCCTATACAAGGGCCAAGAGTCCCTTTGTAAACTAGCTCCAGCATATCCCTCAGAGACCAAGGGGATCCCCATGACCTTCCTCCCCATTCCAACTCCTCATGGATGGTGGATAACATGACTGAGACTTATCCAGCTGATACCTCATGTCACCTTGTCTTCAAGTACCTCAATGCACGCACCACACACCCCTTCAAGTGTTTCTACATCCTTGACTCCACAGAGTGGTGGTTTGTCAGAAGCATCAAAGCACTGCCCCCTAATATCCCGTTAGGTTTCACCCTCTATACATATTGAGACTCTACTGGCACCTTTTGTAGGCATCCTGCCATCTTCCCAGACATCCCCAAGAACCACTGCTACTATCCACAAGGGAACCCATGTTACTCAAGTGCCTAAGTCAGGCAAACGTCCGTGGTAGACATTACATCCTATGTGGAATTTAGGTGTATCTTTGTGCTTTATCCATGCAGACTGTGCCTTTTTGATAAGGTCGTGTGCTTCCTTTCATGCTTCTCGGAATTGTTCAAGCCTCGTGGTGACCTGTGGGATAGGGGATGGCTTATTGAGCCAATCAGCATGTGGGTCATATCCCATGAGGAGCAAGAATGGGGACTTCCTTGTGGCTTCATGAGGCCAATTGTTGTGCGCAAATTCTGCTATGGGTAGGAGCGCTGCCCAGTTGTCTTGGTGTTCATTAGCCCAGAACCAGAGGTATTGTTCTAGCCATTGATTTGTCCTCTCTGATTGTCTGTCCGTTCGGGGGTGATAGGCCGTTGATATGTTTTGTTGGATGCCTAGTATTCGGCATAGCTCCCTTGTGAACTTCAATGCAAATCAAGGGTTGCAGTTGCTGATGATTTTGGATGGTAATCCAAAACGTTTGAACACATGAGTGATGTACAATCTGGCCATTTCTTCTGCTGATATCTCCTCAGTGCAGAGGATGAATATGGATGCTTTGGTGCAGTTGTGGTCTGTGATTGTAAGGATCGTGTCACATTCTTGTGAATGGGGGAGCTTGGTGATGAAGTCCAAAGTGATTGTTTCGAAGGGTAACATGTCCTCTTGGGGTGTTATGGGTACAAGTGGGGCTCTGATGGGGTGTGTGTTGACCTTGTGCCTTTGACACTCCACACATCCCTGTATGTAGTTTCATACGTCTAGTTTCAACTCTGGCCACCAGTACCATCGTTCTACTAGTTGTGTGGTTCTTGCAATCCCCAGGTGTCCATGTACTGGCAGGTTGTGATGAGCTGCTATGAGTTTCCGTTTCTCATCCATAGAGCCAGTGATGACGTACTTGCCTTGTCTGTACCATACTCCATTTATGCATTTGAGCTGTTGTGGGTCTACCCAGTAGTGTAGAATAAGTTCCGTTTGAGGGGGTTCTTGTGCTGCTTGTATGATTGTAGCCCTGGCGAATACATCTTCTGGTAGTACTATCACATTCTCGTTGTCTTGTTCTCCTTGGTCGTAATTGGGTCGTCGCGACAATGCATCCGCACAGCCGTTCTTCTTTCCTGGTATGTGGTGAATCTTGAAGTTGTACTCCATTAGCTCAAGTACTTTCCTTGCCACTCATTGGCTTATCTTCTGTGGAAGCTTCCAGTATTGGAGGTTCATGTGGTCAGAGTAGATTTTGATTTTGTGTGGTGATCCAGCCAGGAGAGGCCTCCAATGTCTTAATGCTTTGATGATTGTGAGGAGTTCCAAGTCATAGATGTTGTAGTTCTGTTCTGCTTTGTTTAGAGTGGCGGAATAGTATCCAATGGGGTGCCGTTTGCCATCTTCCTTTTTCTGAAGTAGAACTGCTCCTGTTGCAAATCCTGAGGTGTCTACTTTGAGATCAAATGGTTCTTCTAGTTTTGGGTGGGCGAGTACTGGTTCTTCTGTGACGAGGGCCTTGAGTTTCTTGAATCCTTTGTCCTCTTCTTCTGTCCATTTCCACTCCATGTCCTTTCTTGTGAGTTTGTTGAGAGGTTTGGCGTGTGTGGCGAAGCCGCAAATGAAGAGTCGGTAAAAATTGCAGAAGCCTAGGAATGATTGTACATCATGGACCTTGGTCAGTGTGGGCCAGTCTTTGATGCCAGAAATTTTTACTGGGTCCATGTGTGTTACCCCCTTTTCAAGGATTACCCCCAGGTAATCCATTCATGGCTTGTTGAACAGACACTTTTCAAGCTTGAAGTAGAGGTCGTGTTCTAGGGTGACTTGTAGTACATCACGTACCGCCTCTTCGTGTTCTTTCTGTCCTGCTGGCTCCCTAGTTGCGATGCTGATGTTGTCCATATAGACCCTTATTGTTGTCCCCCTTTCTTCATGTTTGGTGATGACATCTTGATAGATGGTGTTCATCATTGTTTGAAATGTTGCCAGAGAATTGGTGAGTCCAAAATACATGACTGTGGGTTCAAAGAGTCCGTACCATGTTTTGAAAGCTGCCTTATGTTTGTCTCCTTCTTTGATGCGTACATTATTGTATCCCCACCGGACATCTAGTTTGGTGTACATGTGAGCTTGGCTAAGGTCAGTGATGAGGTCCAATATGAGTGGGAGGGGATATTGATTGTGGATGGTGACTGCATTGATTCTTCTGTAGTCTTGTACCAGTCATAACTTTCCATCCTTCTTTTTGATGAAGAAGAAAGATGAGGCATAGGGGGATTTTGATGGTTGTATGTATCCTTTCTTCAATTGTTCGTCTAGGAACTCTTTGAGCTTTTCATCTTCCTTTTGTGTCATGGGGTAGATCTTGCAATCTATTGCAGTTGGGGTGTTTTCTTTGAACTTGATGGTGTGGTCCCAGGGTCACGAAGGGGGAAATCAGTTAGATGCTTCTTTGCTAAAGAGTTTTGTGAAGTCCTGGTAAGCTTCTGGGAGTTCAACTTTGTCCTGAAACTCCTTAGCTTCAATAGCTAGCTCTGTCGCTGTTGTGTGTAGTTGACAGTTTTCCTTCAGTTCTTCTACAATGGTATGTTTTTCTTCTTTTGTGATGGTTGTCCCTATGACATGGTGTTCTATTTGTGGATCGATGGACCAGATTACAATAGGGAGCATATCTTCATGGATGGTTGCATATCTCCAGTTGATAGTGGGTTCATATGTTGCGAGCCACGGTTATCCAAATACTAGATCTTCATTCCTGATGTCAGTGACCAGAAAGCGCATCTTCTGGTTTTGCTGGTTAGTTTGGACATCAAGATCTATGCAGTGGGTGATACTGCCTGCTTTATTCTCGGTGTTATCTATGTTCCATATTTTTCACAGTCTGTCTAGTGGTTGGAGACCCAACCCCATTCTTTTTGCGAATGAGGGGTGTATAAAGTTGTTGGTGGCTCCCAAGTCTATGAGCCCCTTAATGTCGGCCATTGCTGTAGCAGTATGACTATCAGCTACGCCGGGCCAAGGGAATTGGAGTGAACTGTCAAGGGTGAGGACTCAATGCCGGTGCAGAGATAAATCATGTGCTAGAACCTACAGACGATGTGGAGTGTGCGTCAGCATACGACCTTTATTCAAAGTCAAGGCACGGTGTCACACAAAGGCAGGCTGAGTGGAGAACCAAGAGGACAAGTTAGATTGGACAGAGGTAAGGAAGTACAATAAATGTGCACCTGAGTGGAGAACCAAGAGGACAAGTTGGTTCCACTCAGGACACTACAGGCAAGCTTAAGTATCTACTGCGGCTGAGATTAAGTCAGAGCTTGAACACTGTTACTAAGTGTAAAGTAATTGGCTATGACTAAAGAGCTGACATGTTGTGCCTATTAGTAGCCTTATCTTTAGTGCTGACTGATGCACTGTCATCAAGGCCGACTATGTATGATGTGTTGCTGAGTAAAACCTAATACAGTGTGTAATACATGCCTACTAAGTGTAATCTAGAGTGTACTAGAAGGTTCTATCCTTATCTACCAATCAGAATGTCTGTCCATATTTAGTATGTGACCATAAAGGGATATCCCGAGTATGGGCATACTTTCCCATGGTCATGTGATGAAATGCACAATATTTCATGTGACTAACTGGGTAACATGATGGCAGGTCACGTGATCCACAAAGGCAAAAATGAATGTGTCCGTGACATCACCCCCCTCCTTAAGGGCTGACGTCTGTGTTGGCCTCTGTGTTAACAAATGGATTCTGCCAAGGTAAGGACACATAAAGGAGAGCTGCTATTTTTCTGGGAGCGCCCGGGTTTTGTTGATGGAACTGCTCAACTTTTTCCAGGGTGTTTGCCAGATTCTTTGCGAGTTCCCATGTATCCTCACCTTTGCCATACCCTTTCCAGTGAATGAGGTATTTTAGAGTACGACCAAAGAGCTTTGAATCTCTTATGTAACGTCTACCACAGACGTTGGCCTGACTTAGGCGTCTGTATAACGTGGGTTCCCTTCGGGTCAAAAGCGGTGATTGTTGGGGGAGTCGGGGAACACGGTGGGGTGGCGCTGGTATGCTCCGAGGTGGTCGCGATAAGTGTAGAGAGGGAGATCGAGGGGAACGTTTAGAGGGACTGTGGGGACCTTATGGATATATCTCCAACTGGGATGGTCGACGATATAATAACACTTGTATGGTCTTGTGGTGTGGGAGTTGAGGTATTCGAAGACGAGGTGACACGTGGTACCGGGCGGGTAAGAGACGGTCGGCGTATCCACCATTCACAAGGGAACTGGGGATTCAGAGGTCACGGGGATCCCTTCTTGGTCTAAGGGATATGCTGGAGCTAGTTCACTTAAGAGTCGACAGGACCCTTAGCACAGTAGACGAGTCAAGAGGTGGTATTTGAAGAAGACCAAGATGGGGATCCTGGTCTGTAGTACTATGAGCTTAAATACATGTAAGGGAGCCAGTTCTAGCTCCGCTCGAACTTGTATGTAGCCAATAGCATAAGTAGCATAAATCCTAGGACAGGGATCCTAGGAATCAGTCATCCACAACGTAATATCAATATCATACAACAATAGAACTCGGGGTCGAACGCATAAGACATATCACGTACGACAATAAGAATCATCAGTCAGCCGGGACATGAGGCAACAAGATCCGAAGTCCATGACACATTACTACTGACACATTGAGTCATCGCGAATACGTCAGAGTTCACAACCGGGCCGCGCAGTCCGAGAACGAAACATAACATCACCCCCTTTTCAGGTTCAAGCCCCAGCTTGACAACGCATGATGGCCAGAGGGTTGGTGCCTACCTCACGCAAGGCGCGAATTCAGGCTATCTCCTCGGCATCTTCTTTGGCTCGGGGTCCCCGATGGAGTGAGGCCCGTTCGTTCTCGATGTGGTCGACCGCGTGGGCGCACTGAAGTCGGGCTACGCACCGGTTCCTTTCGATCTCTATGCGCTCCAGTTTCATCTGCTTGGCCGCCACTCGGTGTTGCTGGGCGCGCCAGCCAAGGGTCATGCATCGGTAACGATGCACCTCGGCTACAAGGGTCGCATTGTAACGCTACCACGGCGTTAGTCCGGCTTGGACTCGTATTGACAACGTTCACGACTTAGCAGGTCTGAGGGATGTCCACAGAGTCTCGGTAACTCCGTAGAATACGACTAAGGCAATCCACAGTATTCGCCCGAGTAATACCAAGGCAACTCCGAGTTGATGACTTGAGAGAGCCAGAGTCCTAGACACGAAGGTCAGAACATAAGAGACGAGATGTTACGCTCCGTAGGGCGCACTTCAGGAGATCGCACTCGACTGGTTCTCAGGGGTTCCTAACGACCTTGTTGACCCGCTCTTGTTCTGTCGCTTGAGCTAGCGCTTGCTGTCGTTCTTGGTCTTCGAGGATAAGTCCGAAACGGACGATCTGCAGGACTCGGATAGCAACGAAGAGATAGAAGAAAAGAATGACTTCGCTCGTATACGCTGAGCTAGCACGCTCAATCAATCGGTCACGTGACGAGGGGGAGAGGGGAACACCGCTATAGCAGATGGTCGGACTCCGAGGTCTGCGTAGGGTACGGACGCCGCTGTGATGCTGGACTAACTCCGAGGGCACGTAGGGCAGAGAGAAGAGGAGGTGGATTGAGAGCAAAGAGGACTGGGGGACTACTCGGACTAGGTTGTACGGACTATACAAGAAGTCAAAGCTACCGTCTAAGGTCGCTTCTACGTGCTACTTATACTCGTGAGGGGAGCTATTGGAACTCAGCTGAAACCCTAATACAACGGTCCTAGGAATGCTGTGGAAACTGCGGAACTGCGGAAAACACATGTCCAACGCCACTGATGGTGGCTGAAACATACAGTCCATGGGCGCATCAAGCCACAGGGACAAGGCACGGGAAAGTCAATACAAATACAGTAACGGATCAGAAACCAGGCACAATCGATAACACACGTTCTAATCCAGGCACAAGCTCATCTGGATTCTTCTGGTGCGGTCTAGGCCAGGTCACGTGCCAAGGTCACGTGACGGGCAATGACGTCATCCGGCGCTAATCTTCCGGACCTTGAGGCGGATCTTGTGGGAACATATACTGTTCAGCTAGTATGGCTGCGCGTAGGTGCATGGCGCGGCTTCGGTGGAACTTGTAAAGGCGTTCCCTAGCCTTGGCTTCTTCGGCTGCTTGCGCGTCCGCGTCTAAAGGATCTCTCGCGGGGCTCCAGGCAACGAACTGCACTGGGGACGAATCTTCTGAGTCACGTGGTGGTGTAGTGGCGCGTTCCGGAGGGCCGAACGTAACACGAGAGGCGCGAAGGCCCTTGTAGAGCAAATAGAGTGAAGTGGTATTCCAAAGAAGACCAAGATGGCGTATCTTGGTCTTCGTAACCCACTATTTATACACGTTACAGAGGTAGCTTTAAAGCGCCTCTTCTAAGTAATATCCTGTAGCGTAAGTAGCTCGAACCCTACCATCGCTATCCTAGGAATGAGTCATAGCAGCTATCACATGCTACTATGACTATGCTGACTGATGATGAAGTCCATGACTAATACTTGCTTACTACCGTAGTCATAACCGTGTAGTAAGTGTCCACTTCAATTCTCATCTCATACCGTAAGTCCTGGAAGTCCGACCATTACACCACCCCCTTTTCAGGATCAACGTCCACGTCTCCGGCGGTCTCCGGCTCCACCCATCCATCCCGACTGCACCTCCTCTACACGATCCAACGTGTTCGCCATCTCGAGGCGGAATTTGCTGCGCGCCAGCTTGCCCCTGATGCCACCCAACGTGGCAGCCAGCTGATGGAGCCGTTGCTCCATGTGCTCGGCCTCGTATGCGTATGCCCGGTAGCGATGCACCTCGGCCTTGAGGCTGGTGTCGTGCAGCTCCTCGAGAGTGCGGTCGAAGCGGGGGCGGTCATGGTATCTGCTGGCAAAGACCATGAGGTCCTCCTGAGGGTAGTGGGGCTTACCTTGTGCCCACACCTGCGGCTCGGCATACAGGGGTTTTGAGTACACCTTCTCGCTGTCCTCCACCAACCCTAGCACCAATGGGTCTGCGTTCATGACAACCTGGACATAAGCCGCCTGGCGGGTGCGGCCTTGTCCATCCGTGATGGGGTAGTGGACGAAGTCCTCTCCCCTGTTGTACTTGTACCCGTGAGGGGGTGGTCCTAGGGTGCGGTGTCGGAGTTGGAGGAGGGGAAAGAGAGGAGGAGCGTCTGCTCGGACTCCTCCTCAGTATAGCGGGCGCCCAGTGGTGTCACAGGTGTAGGGTGTCTCACGGGGGTCGTCAGTGTCGGTAGTGGTGACAATAAGTGGGTGCTCATCTGGGTAGTAGTCATGAAGGCTCCCTCACGCCTGTTCCAATACTGTCTCATCTGCTCTACTGCCCCTTGCTTCTGTCGCTCCATCATCTCCGACTGCTGTTCGGTCGCCCTCCGAAGCTGCTCCTTCTTCCAGTCCTCCGCCACTTGCCGCCACTTCTCCTCCCGCTTCCACTCTTGCCATCATGATGTCAGCCAGTGATGGGCTCCTCGACCCACTGCTCCACTCACACTGGGAGAGGTCGAGGACCGGACTCCTCGTTGTCACAGAGAGCTGCACGAAGCCTATCAACTTCAGGCGTTGTGAGGGGGGTTTGATTGAGGCGTTGCCCGTCTTCAGTGACAAGCCACCAGCTGGCGACGTTGCTGGTGTCTGCAGTGTGCTCAGCGGGGATGAGGCTTTGGAGGGCTGTGATGAGTTCTTGACTGGTGAGGGGGCCCGTGTTTGTGGCAACTCAAGCGATGGCATCGGTGGCAGCGGGAACGGACATTGTTGTGAGTAGGGAAGAGAGGAAGCCAGGGTGGTTAATGAGAGAGGATGATGAGGGTTTTGACGATATCCTTCTAGCTCTTAAGTCTTGCGTGGAGCGGGGATTCAATCGTTGATACTCAGCTAATGCCTCGTCTGCGAACACGTCATCCTTATCGACCCACTGATTCTCCAAGTCCGGATACCCCTTCCATTTGATCAGGTATTGGAGGCACTTCTTCCTGCCAACATGCCGGTGGTCCAGAACCTTCTCGACCTCATATTCTTCTTCTGTAACGTTACCACAGGAACGTTATGTGCGACGTGCACGTCACTAAGTCGTTCAAGCTGAGGTAACGGGATGCGAGTCGGTCGATTAAGACCAAGTTCGATGATGAATAAGCACCACACGGTCTCCTCAGACACGCGGGTGGTAGTCAAGAGTTCTGGGGTTCAAGCGAAAAAGCGAACCAAAGTCGTGCTCAAGCGAAACAGCGAGCGTAAAGTCGTTCGTGGATTGACAGCGATGTGGTATTACACAAGAAGTCAAGTCTACCATACAAGCTAGGTAGCATGCGACTTATATACTAGTACAGGATGTTTGTACGCAACAAACATATGGCGCGATACGTGGAGTCTTAAGCAAAAGCGGAACAAAGGCGAAACTATAGTAGGGAATAGGGTGATTGTGCAGGGTCATGTGGGAGTCAGCTGAGACCGGAGCGCCGTGAACTTTGATATACAAGGAAGGGGGCGTAAAGGCCTATCGTGCAGCGAAGAGATCATGGGAAACGGTTGGGCACATGATGAGTTATGGGCGTAACAAGGTGGGATATGGAAGTAAGAAGCAAGGAACGGAAGCGTCCACTGGAGAAGAAGAAAGAATCGTAACATCTTTGTTATCCACCAAATCCGGAGGTGGGCGCTGAAAATTTTCTCCGTGCATCAGCGTTTCATGATAGGGTGTGAGAAGATCGATGTGGAACACAGGGTGTATGCTCCACTGCATGGGAAGCTCCAATTGATAGTTGACCGGTGACAGGACCCATGTGATTTTGAAGGGTCCATGTCGCCGTGCAGCCAGCTTGGGGGTGGGTTGATTAGTTCGTAGGTGACACCCTTCTAGCCATACATAATCTCCTTGGAATTTCGGGGTGTTCCGGTGTTTGATCCACATGGATTGCGCTTTTCTGATGAGGTCCTGGGCTTCTTTTCGCGCTTCTCGGAACTGTTCCAACCTCGTGGCGATCTGTGGGATTGGAGATGGCTTATCGAGCCAATCAGTGCATGGGTCGTATCCCATGAGAAGCGAAAATGGGGACTTCCTTGTTGCCTCATGGGGCCAGTTGTTGTGTGCGAATTCCGCTATTGGTAGGAAGGCCGCCCAGTTGTCTTGACGTTCATTGGCCCAGAACCGAAGATATTGCTCTAGCCATTGATTGGTCCTCTCTGACTGTCCATCTGTTCGTGGGTGGTAAGCCGTCGAGATGTTCTGCTGGATTCTGAGAATCCGGCACAGTTCCCAGGTGAATTTCGACGCAAACCGGGGGTCTCGGTCGCTGATGATCTTTGATGGTAGTCCAAATCGCTTGAAGACGTGGGCGGTGTAGAGTCCGGCGGTTTCTTCGGCCGTAATTTCCTCGTTGCACGGGATGAATACCTTTACTGCAATCATGGTCGGTTACGGTTAGGATGGTATCGAATCCTTGGGACGTCGGAAGTTTTGTGATGAAATTGAGGGCTATGGTTTCGAACAGGAGTGCGTCTGTTTTGGGCGTGATGGGCACTAAGGGGGCCCTTGTGGGGCGTGTGTTGACCTTGTGTCGCTGACATTCGGCACACCCTTGTACGTAGTTTCGGACGTCGAGTTTCAATTCTGGCCACCAGTATCTCCTTTCTACTAGCCTCGTGGTTCGTGCGATTCCAGGATGTCCGTGCACCGGCGGGTCGTGGTGTGCAGCAATGAGTTTCCGTTTTTCGTTGAGCGACCCAGTGATCACGTACTTTCCTTGTTGATACCATGCTCTGTTGACAAATTTGAGTTGCTGGGGGTCTACCCAGTACCGCAGGACGATTTCCGTCTGTTTTGGGTCTTGCGTCGCTTGTACCATCGTTGTCCTTACAAATACATCTTTGGGTAATACCACCACGTTTTCGTTGTCTCATTCCCCTTGGTCATAGTCTGGTCTTCTTGATAGTGCATCGGCTCGACCATTCTTCTTTCCTGGGATGTGGTGAATTTCGAAGTTGTACTCCATGAGTTCGAGTACTTCCCTTGCAATCCTTCGGCTTATCTTCTGTGGTAGTTTCCAGTACTGGAGGTTCATGTGGTCGGAGTAGATCTTGATTTTGTGTGGTGATCCCGCCAGTAATTGTGAAGAACATACTGCCACTCGACAAATACGTTCTAATCTGACAAGGGGTTGGTAGAGCCGGGGGCGAAGTGTTGGATAACAGTAGGGAGAATAGGACTGGGGAAGGGCTGCTTGCTTGACCAACAGAACTTGGCGCTCAGCCAAGGGATAGTGGCGCTTGTGAGAGGGGCTACGTCCACTCACTGAAGGGGCACTGTTGACAGAACTCAGCGCTCAGCTGAGGGGTAGTGGCGCTTGTTAAAGGGGCTTCGTCCAATAACTGAAGGGGCACAGGAGGTGAGAGGCAGGCAGGAGAGTTGTCAGACTTTGAAGGGAGTACAAAGTGGACAGTCTGAGGACTGATCCATGGAATTCGCAGGCCTTATATACCTAGGGACATGGTCTGTGCGTAGGTGTTTAGGGCAGGCTTAGGGCCTTTCCATGGGTGCTGCGGAAACTGCGCAGGGAATATCCGAGTACTTCTAATAATAGCGTCCAATCGCAATAAACGTAGGGATCGTACGATAGATCCGCAGTCCAATCAGAATAATGCATAGGGTGGTTCGACTCTTCCGCAGTCGATGGCGCGATATGACGCAATCCGCAGTCGATATGACGCAATCCGCAGTCAATATGACGCGATAATGACGTGACTGCTCCGCAGTCCAATAGGATAAATCCGTGACAGTGGCACTGACTGCGCCGCAGTCGGTGACGTGTTGGCGATGTGTCTTCTCTATCAGCCAATGGGATAATTCCTCGGATATGGTACGATTTGCTCCAAATCGTGGGGTGGATCTTGACAAATGGGAATGACTCTTCCATAGTCCTCAGGGGGGTGCTCTGCACGTGGTTACGTCACGTGGTGGATCAACAGAGGCTTATCACGTGATTGATCACGTGATCGTCGGAGTATGAAATTCGAACTCCGCTTCCAGATTTCCCAATTAGGAAGGTGATTACGTAAGACCGGGCCGGTCCGGAACGGTCTTGAACGCCTGAGTCGTGAACGAGTTTCTAGGTTCACGACAGTAATGGTCTCCAATGTCTAAGTGCTTTCACGATCGTGAGGAGTTCCAGGTTGTCATGATCGGGACTTTGATGGACGAATATACGGTACGGATGTGAAGTGGACTCTTACTATATGGATATGACTACGATAGTAAGTAGGAATTAGTCATGGACTTAGTCACCACACATTGTGTTAGCATGTGATAGCTAGCATGACTCATTACTAGGATAGCGGTAGTAGGGTTCGAGCTACTTACGCTATGGGTTATTGGATTCGCAGAGGAGCTTTAAAGCTACCTCTTACATGTATAAATAGTGGGCTCAGAAGACCAAGACACGCCATCTTGGTCTTCTTCACAAATACCACTTTCCCTCTCCTCTCTTCGGACCTTCATGTCTCGACTTAGATACTTTCCTTGACCTTCGAGTCTAAGGCCTTCGTCATTTCACGTCAACTAGTATTCATTGCCTTGGTCCTGACCCTCCGAGCTTTCTGGACCGCCTTAGTTGTTTACCAAGGGATCCTTCGCACCTATCTGCATTACCACGAAACCTGCTAAGTCGTGAACGCCTCTGCACGAGTCCAAGTCGGACTAACGCTGTGGTAGCATTACACAGGTCATATATGTTGTAATTGCGCTCTGCTTCGTTGAGTGTAGCTGAGTAGTATCCAATTGGGTGTCGTTTGCCATCTTCCTTCTTTTGAAGTAGTACTGCACCTGTAGCGAATCCTGAGGCGTCTACTTCAAGTTTGAATGGGTCGTCGAGTTTTGGGTGGGCGAGTACTGGTTCTTCAGTAACTAGGGCTTTAAGCTTCTGAAAGGCTTTGTCTTCCTCGTCTGTCCATCTCCATTCTGTGTCCTTTCTTGTGAGTTTGTTAAGGGGTTTGGCGTGTGTAGCAAAGCCGCGAATGAAGAGTCGGTAAAAATTGCAGAAGCCTAGGAAGGAGCGTATGTCACGGACCTTCGTGGGTGTTGGCCAGTTCTTGATGCCTGAGATTTTTACCGGGTCCATGCATGTTACCCCCTTTTCAAGGATTACTGCCAGGTAATTCATTCGCGGCTTATTGAAGAGGCACTTCTTGAGCTTGAAGTACAGGTCGTGTTCCATGGCGACTTGAAGTACATCGCTTACTGCTTCTTCGTGTTCCTTCTGTCCCGCTGGATCCCTAGTTGCGATACTGATGTCGTCCATGTATACCCATATGATGGTCCCTTTTTGCTCGTGTTGGGTGATGGTGTCTCGGTAAATGGTGTTCATCATGGTTTGGAATGTGGCTGGTGAATTGGTAAGCCCGAAGTACATGACCGTGGGTTCGAAGAGACCATACCGTGTTTTGAAGGCGGCCTTGTGTTCATTGCCTTCCTTGATGCGAATGTTGTTATATCCCCAGCGGACATCAAGCTTCGTGTAGGTGTGTGCTTGGCTTAAGTCCGTGATCAGGTCTGATATAAGGGGTAGGGGGTATTGGTTGCGGATGGTGACTGCGTTGATCCTTCTGTAGTCCTGTACTGGTCGAAGTTTCCTGTCTTTTTTTTTGATGAAGAAGAACGATGACGCGTAGGGTGATTTTGATGGTCAAATGTATCCCTTTTTCAGTTGCTCGTTGAGAAACTCTTTTAACTTGCTGTCTTCCTCTTGCGTCATTGGATAGACCTTGCAATCGATTGCTGACGGAGTTCCTTCTTTGAACTCGATAGCGTGGTCCCAGGGTCTGGAAGGCAGGAATCGGTTTGAGGCTTCTTTGCTAAAGATCTTTGCGAATTTTTGATATGCTTCCAGGAGGTTCACCTTGTCGTGGAACTGTTTGGCTTCTATGGCTAGCTTGGTTGCAGTGGTGCATATCTGGCACTCGCTAGCGAGTTCGCTAACTATCTCCTGTTTTTCTTCTGTTTGGAGGGCACCGATGACGTGGTAGTTTGTGATGGGGTTTATGGATCGGATTATCACTGGGAGCATTTTTTCGTGAATGGTGGCGTATCTCCAGTTGATTGTGGGCTTGTAAGTGGTGTTACGATTTTCTCTTCTTTTCTCTTGGATGCTTCCGTTCCTCGCTTCCTATTCCTACACCCCACCTTATTACGCCCATAACTCCTCACGCGCCCAACCGTTTCTGATGATCTCTTCGCCGCACGATACGTCTTTACGCCTCCTTCCTTGTATATCAAAGTTCACGGCGCTCCGGGCTCAGCTGACTCGCACATGACCCCGCGCGATCACCATGTTTCCCACTATGGTTACGCCTTTGTTCTGTTTTTACTCAGAACCCTTATATTGCGCCATATGTTTGTTGTGTACAAACATCCTGTACTAGTATATAAGTCACACGCTACCTAGCTTGTATGGTAGACTTGACTTCTTGTGTAATACCACATCGTTGTCAATCCACGAACGACTTTACGCTCGCTATTTCGCTTGAGCACAACTTTGGTTCGCCTTTGCACTTGAACCCCAGAATTCCCGACTATCACCTGCGTGTCTGAGGAGACCGTGTGGTGCTTATTCACCATCGAACTTAGTCTTAACCAACTAGCCCATATCCCATTACCTCGGCTTGAGCGACTTAGTGACATGCACGTCGCACATAACGTTCCTGTGGTAACGTTACAAGTGGCCAGCCAGGGGTATCCTAGTACAAGGTCTTCATTCCCTATGTCCGTGACTAGGAAGCGGAGTTTCTGATGTTTTTGATTAGTTTGGACGTCGAGGTCTACGTAGTGGGTGATACTGCCCGCTTTGTTTTCTGTATTGTCTATGTTCCAGATTTTCCGTGGGCGTTCCAATTGTTGTAGACCAAGACCCATCCTTTTGGCAAAGGAGGGTCGTATAAAATTGTCGGTAGCTCCCAAGTCTACGAGAGCTTTGATGTCGGCCATTGTGTAACTTGTACGAATCGATACTGGAATTCGAAGTGAACAGTAGCGAGTCATGATTACAGAGTTACAATTGACCGCCCTCACCCAGGCCAATGGGTTTAGGCGTTCTGAAAACCCTCCTTCCCCCACATTTCTTGGAGAATGAGGTCTTTTACATCGTCCGTCTCCCCTGCTACTCCTGCTAGCCAGTCTTTGGCTCGTTGTTGCGGGGGGGGTGCCGTGTTAACGGCCCTGACTTGTGTGGGCGGTTCTTCCTGCGTGTAGTAGTCAGTTTCGGTCATCCGACTTGTAGTTGCTCTTCGACGCGGCTGTGGGCAGTTTCGTGAGAAGTGTCCGGGTTGGTTGCAGTTATAGCAGACAACTGTCCTCATGTCTCGCAGCGGGGGTCCTCCTCCTCGTCCGTATCCTCCTCGTTGTGGCCTTGGGGTGAAGGGTCTGTTAGGATCCCCTACTTCTGCTACCCTTGCGCGGGTTCGGTCTGCCAAAGTGTCCATGGCATTTGGGTCATATCTGGGTTGCGGTGATCCTCGTGGTGGCCCCCAGTTGGGGGGTTGCGGTCTCCAATGGGGTTGTGCTGATGATGGTGGTGTTTTTGTTTTGAAGTTGTCTAGGCATGCCTTCATGTGGATGTATTGTTTTTGACTTCGCAACGCACATCTTTTCCAATCTTCGAATGTGTGGGGCTCGTCTAATTCGTAGACTTTCATGAAGAGTGCTCGAGGCAACCCCGCTGTAAATCGATCGATGGTTTGCCAATTGTTCAAGTTGTAGTGAGCTTTTCTTGCTAGTTGCTCGAATCGGACCACGTATGCATCAATATCCTCTCCCACCATTTTAATTCCTCTTTGTAGGTCGGCTTGAGCCTGTTCTTCCTTGAGTATGTTTGAGAACTGTTTGGCAAGTTCTGTTGCTACATGGTTCCATAACGTCTGCGAGTATTGGCTTACTCCTCTTCATACTTCTCTGTTGAGCCATTCGAGTATGGTCAGCGTCCATTCGCTGACGTTTGTTCCCTTTACATATCCCAGGAAGAGGAGGGATTGTCGGTATTCATTTTGCATGATGGGGGCATCCAAGTTCATTCCCCAGTACACGTGCCATTGTGTGAGAAAGGCTTCGTATTTAGTACGATCGCCGTCAAATACTGTCGGAGGTTCACCTGATAGTCTATCCGAGCCGTGTCCAGCTCTTCCTTCTAACAGTGGTCCTTCTCCTGGTGGGCCTCCTGCTGGCGGGCCTCCTGGTGGTCTTCCTCCCCCTGGGAACCCTCCTCCTGTTGGTCCTTGTCTGGGGAAACCACCGGGGAGTCCTCCTGGTGGCGGTGGGGGTCCTTCCGGCGGGTCTGGTTGGTTGGGTCCGATGGCTCGGAAGATTGCGGCATCGTCCGCCGTCATTCTGTGTCCCGTAGTGGGGTTGATGGGATTTAGGATGGCTTCTGCTTCTTCCCTGATTCGTCTTACTTCTTCTGTCGCCATTGTTTCTGTTATTGTGGCCATTGGGCTTCGGATGTGAATTTCTTCTGGTGCAGTGATGTGAAGGGACTCAGCTATGTGGGCCAGTAGACTCAAATCGTCTCCCGTTCCTGGTCAAGCTTTGCTTTCCATAGCCGTATGTTCTTCGGTTATCTCTTTGTGACTTGATTCTGAGGGTGCTTGTTCCCTCAGTTGTTCTTCTTCTTCTTCGCTACTGTTGCTGTCGCCGTCTAGTGATCCCCAGTCGTCTCTGTGGAGTTCCCTTGAGTTGATGCCACAACGGTAATGTCTTCCTGCCAGCCTGATGACGTCCCACCGACTGTCTATGGGGTTCCACGTAACTTCTGTCCAACAGAAATTTGAGTAGTTGAACTCAACTGGTTGGTATCTGATAGCTTCCCCTGGGAAGTCGACAAAGTACCCGATGTCTCCTCTATATTCCCTCCACCTGGCTGCACCTAGGAATCTTCGTGGTACTGATCTTTCTCCTCTTGTTTCGAGACTGTAAGTTCGGAAGTTTCTCCACTGGTCTCTTGTTGTGAACGCCACGGTTGGGAGATCTTGGTCTTAATGTAACGCTACCATGGCATTAGTCCGGCTTGGACTCGTATTGACGACGTTCACAACTTAGCAGGTCTGAGGGATGTCCACAGAGTCTCGGTAACTCCGTAGAATACGACTAAGGCAATCCACAGTATTCGCCCGAGTAATACCAAGGCAACTCCGAGTTGATGACTTGAGAGAGCCAGAGTCCTAGACACGAAGGTCAGAACGTAAGAGACGAGAGGCGCGAAGGCCCTTGTAGAGCAAATAGAGTGAAGTGGTATTCCAAAGAAGACCAAGATGGCGTATCTTGGTCTTCGTAACCCACTATTTATACACGTTACAGAGGTAGCTTTAAAGCGCCTCTTCTAAGTAATATCCTGTAGCGTAAGTAGCTCGAACCCTACTATCGCTATCCTAGGAATGAGTCATAGCAGCTATCACATGCTACTATGACTATGCTGACTGATGATGAAGTCCATGACTAATACTTGCTTACTACCATAGTCATAACCATGTAGTAAGTGTCCACTTCAATTCTCATCTCGTACCGTAAGTCCTGGAAGTCCGACCGTTACACGCATCCTTCATGTGAAGGAGCGCTTGGTTGACCAAGTCGACTAGTCCCGCGTCGGAGAGCAAGAACGTGAGGTCGTCGTCAGTGTAAGAGGGGGAAGTGGACTGTTGGTCGTAGTAGGGGACAGTGTGAACTGGCTTGCCGTATTGCTGGTTGCTCCCATTCCGAAAGGCAAGGACGAAGGGGTCGGTGGTGAGAATGAGTTGAGTAAAACAGGCTGGCCAAAGACGTTCCTGAGCATCTCGTATCTGAAAAGGGATGTAATGAACTCCCCTGTTGTATTGGTACCCCCTGGGTGGAGGTGTCTCTGGCCGATCTTTGGCCTCCTGCACATGTTCCTCCTCTTGAGCTGCACGAAGCGCAGATGGATGTGTCGCCGGTAGTGTGATAGCCTCCCCAGTGGGTCCGCATAGCAGGGGGGTTTCCAAGTGTGTTGTGGTGAGATGGGTGGCATAACGTAGATACTGATGCGCTTCGAGACGTTCAGCTGGGTCGTACAGATCCCCACCTTCATCGGGTCCCGGTGGGGTCGCTGGTTGGCTGGATACGTAGCCCTGTTCGTCGCCCGCTGGAGTAGGCGCTCTGGTCGGGACGTAATTGCTTCCGAGGTGACTGGGCTGATTGGTCTTGGAATAAAGAGTGGTGGACGGCAAAGGAACTCAGGATGACGTGGTGGAAGGAGGACGATCTCCTCGCTGGTGAAGGGCAAGGGTAGACGACAGGGGTGACGGTGGCGTGGACTGTACTCGGTAAGGTGCGGATAGCTCGGTGTTGACAACATATCGGAAGTTGACTGGGGAGGATGGACGCATGAGTACTAGTGGTAATGGGAGAAGGGGATGGGGACGTCTCTTGGGATTTCCCTGCGCTTATATGCACCTTGCGAGCGGGGTTGGAATTTTTGAACTCCCGAATTGCTTCGTCTGCAAATATGTCATCTTTGTCGACCCACTGGTTGTCTGAGTCTGGGTACCCCTTCCATTTGACCAAATATTGCAGCTTGCAACTTCTGCCGAAACGCTGAGAGTCTAGAATCTTCTCAACCTCGTATTCTTCTTCGCCGCCAACTAGATCCAGTGGTGGGCGCTGATAGTTTGGTCCGTGCGTGGGTGTTTCGCGATAGGGCGTAAGGAGGTCCACATGGAACACTGGATGGATCTGCCATTGCGTGGGAAGTTCGAGACGATAGTTGACTGCAGACATCACCTGGACAATCTTGAAAGGGCCGTGGCGTCGCGCCGCTAATTTCGCTGTTGGTTGGTGTGTGCGTAAGTGGCGCCCTTCCAGCCATACTTGATCCCCTATTTGGAACTTGGGCATATCTTTGGCCTTGATCCACCCCTGCTGCACTTTGATCATCAGTGATTGCGCACGCTGGCGGAGTTCTTTGAACTGTTTGACCCTAAGCGCCACTTGTGGGATGGGCGACGGTCTGTCAGTCCAATTGGCGTGAGGGTTGTATCCCATAAGGAGCTGGAATGGGGATTCTTTAGTGGTTTCACTGGGCCAGTTATTATGCGTGAACTCAGCCATGGGGAGATAGTGGATCCAGTCGTCCTGTCGTTCATTGACCCAAAATCGCAGGTATTGTTCTAGCCATTGATTAGTACATTCAGATTGCCCATCTGTGCGTGGGTGGTATGCCGTCGAGATGTTCTGTTCTATTCCCAGGATTTTGCATAGTTCGCATGTGAATTTTGATGCGAATCGTGGGTCTCTGTCACTGATTATCTTGCCAGGTAATCCGAATTGGGGAAAGACATGTTTTACATACAGGGCGGCAGTTCCTTCAGCTGATATTTCTTCTTGGCAGGGGATGAACAAAGACATCTTTGTGCAGTCGTGATCCGTTATCGTGAGGATCGTATCACAGTCCTGCGCCACAGGGAGTTTAGTGATGAAATCAAGGGCAATGGTTTCAAACGGCATAACTTCCAGTTTAGGGAATATTGGGCGCAGTGGTGCCTTGATGGCCCTGGTGTTGACTTTGATTCTTTGGCAGTCGGCGCAGCCTTTGATGTTACGTTTCGTCTCGGACTGCCCGGACCGGTTGTGAACTCTGACGTGTTCGTGATGACTCGGCACGTTAGTAGTAATACGTCATGGACTTCGGATCTTACTGCCTCGTGTTGTGCTGACTGATGAGCCTCTATTATTGTACGTGATTGTGCTTAGGCTTGCTGACTGAGATTCTATTGTTGTACGTGTTTCGGATTACGATGTGGACTGCGCATTCTATTGTTAGAATACGCTACTTACGCTACTGGCTACTTACGAGTTCGAGCGGAGCTGGAACTAGCTCCCTTACTTGTATTTAAGTTCGTAGTACGACGGACCAGGATCCCCATCTTGGTCTTCTTCGAATACCACTCTTCACTCGTCTCCTGTGCTAGGGACTCGCAGTGTCCCTAAGTGAGTTAAGCTCCGGCATATCCCTTCGTGACCAAGGGGGATCCCCGTGACTCCGTCTCCATCTTCCTTTGTGAATGGTAGACTCGCCTATAGTGCCATACCCGCCTGGTACCACGTGCCACCTCGTCTTCGAATATCTCAACGCTCGCACCGCTCGACCCACCCACTGCTACTACATAGTCGACAACCTCCAGTGGGAGTACGTTCACACCGTCCCAAGTCCACCAGCAGGAGTCCCCGTAGAAGAAACTCTCTATACGTATAGAGACTCCACCGGCACGTATCAGCCTCATCCCGCAGTCTTTCCACTAGCGGACGTACACAGATTCCATCCCCGTGGGAACCCACGTTACAATAGTGCCTAAGTCAGGCAAACGTCCGTGGTAGACGTAACATTTGACATAGTCCATGACTTCTTGGCGTAGTCCAGGCCACCAGTAATATCGCTCTACGAGTTTGATGGTGCGGCTAATCCCGGGGTGTCCGTATACGGGGGGGTCGTGATGCGTTTTGATGATTTCACATTTCTCATGGAGACCTCCGGTGACCGCGCGTCTTCCGTCTTTGTACCATGTGCCTTCGATCAGTTTGAGACCATGTGGGTCTACCCATGGGCGTATCTTGTCGGTGTCCTGTGCGTATATCGGATTGACCTTCTCCATTTCTTGCACTGAGATGGTGGCGTTGATTCGAAGTGGGTCTTCCGTGGTGTCCAATGAGGTTGCCCTGACGAAGACCTCATCTGGTAGTACCATGATGTGTTCATTGTCTCCTTCCCCTTGATCGTAATCCGGGCGCCTGGAAAGGGCGTCAGCTCTTCCATTTGCCGTTCCCTTGATGTGGTGAATCTCGATGTCATATTCAGAGAGTTCTAGTACTTCCCTGGCTACTCGGTGGCTTATCTTTTGTGGAGAGCGCCAATATTGTAGGTTCATGTGGTCCGAAAATACTTTGATCTTGTGTGGGGATCCTGCTAGGTAATGGCGCCAGTTTCGGTGTTACGTTTCGTTTCGGACTGCCCGGCCCGGTTGTGAACACTGACGTATTCGTAATGACTCGGTACGTCGGGAGTAATATGTCATGGACTTCGGATCTTACTACCTCGTGTTTCGGCTGACTGATGATCCCTATTGTTGTACGTGTTGTCGATTACGCCTGCTGACTGAGGTTTCTATTGTTGTACGTATCTCGGATTACGACGACGACTGCGCATTCTATTGTTAGACTACGCTACTTACGCTATTGGCTACCTACAAGTTCGAGCGGAGCTAGAACTAGTTCCCTTACATGTATTTAAGCTCGTAGTACTACGGACCAGGATCCTCATCTTGGTCTTCTTCGAATACCACCTTCTAACTCGTCCTCTGTGCTAAGGGCCTGCAGTCGCCCTTAAGTGAACTAGCTCCGGCATATCCCTTAGAGACCAAGGGGGATCCCCGTGACACTATCTCCATATTCCTTCGTGAATGGTAGATTCGCCGATAGTACCTTACCCACCTGGAACTACGTGCCACCTCGTCTTCGAATATCTCAACGCCAGGACCGCCCGTCCGACTCATTGCTATTACATTGTTGACAACCTTCAGTGGGAGTACGTCCACACCGTCCCAAGCCCACCAGCAGGAGTTCCCGTAGAAGAAACTCTCTACACGTATAGAGACTCCACCGGCACGTACCAACCTCATCCCGCAGTCTTTCCACTAGCGGATACACGCAGATTCCATCCTTGAGGGAACCCACGTTACAACAGCGCCTAAGTCAGGCAAACGTCCGTGGTAGACGTTACATTAAGACCAAGATCCTTCAACGTGGCTTCCGCAGTAACAACCCGCGACCTTTGGATTCCATTCCGACCCTATCACATTGACAGAAGAGGGGAACGCAACGTCCCCAAGCAATACCTCAAAGAGGCCTTTTGGCAGACAGAACAAGGAGACCCAGGCTACGTAGTCCTCTACACCTACAAGGACGGAAAGACCGGACTCATCCCGGTAGAATTTAACTTCGAACACACCTGTTGGACAGAACTCAAGTGGGACGCCCTCCACTACAAACTACAAGTTGTCCGACCCGCAGGATCGAGCCTCAAACTCGACATATTACAAAGCGAAGTCACCACTAGAGACCAGTGGGGCCCCATCGACGGACAAGAAGAAGAACCAGTCCGCTCTCCCACTCCAAAGACACCCGCACCATCCCCTTCGTTGGGAAGCAATCCAGAGGAAATTCGAATCCTCGAAGCACAAGCCGAAGAAGAAGAAGCGCAGCTGGGATTATTAGCTGAGTCCATTCCCACAGACATGACCACCACTATCACCGAGCAACCCGCCACGTTCCAGGAACCCGCGCGCATCAGCCGCGGAGAAGACCCCCCTCCAGGAGGACACGGAGGAGGAGGAGGAGGCGATGGAGGAGGCGATCCGGGGGGACCCCTCTTCACCGGACCCAATGTATCAAGCGGGACCAAACCCGAGAAGTTTATGGGCAAGGAACCCCTCGTATTCACCGGAGACCGCACCAGAGTCCAACAATTCCTCACCCAATGGGAGCTATTCGTAGAAACCAACTACGACAACCCTGCGTTCACTCTCCCTTACCGAAAAGCGCTAATCTTCTTGACCTACATCCAAGGAGAGCACGTCAATGAATGGGTCCTCTCTACCACCAAATGGGTCAAAGCCTATAAGACCAAGCATGGACCCTACGACAAATGGATCTGGGAGGCCATCGAACTGGGCTTCCGCAATACGTTCGCTGACACCCTGGAAAAGGAAAGGGCGCAGCAAGAACTGCAGAAGGGATTCAGAATGGAAGGACAAGACATCGATTCCTATGTCGCCAAATTTGAGAAGGCGGTCAGAGAAGCAGGATACCGCTTTGACGACTCCTTAGTCCTCGATAAGTTCACCAGCGGGCTTCCAGTAGAACTCTACAAGAACGCCTACAACTTCCATAGTCCGAACACCTACGCCCAATGGAAGGTGGCAGCGTTGGAACAGCAACGCAAGTGGATGCACCTACAAACACGTTTGGGGGGACGTAAACCCCCGGGACCCGGTAAGCCGGGCAATACTTCTCTTAGAACTTTCAACGCTCCAAATCGCCCGCAGCAACCGCGCCAAGGATGGCAGGCGTTCAGGAATCACCCCGACGCGATGGACACTACCCCGGGAAGAGTCAGAGCCAGACTCGCAGGATCCGAAGAGATCGACTACACCAGACCCCCTTACACTCAACAAGGAGGACGTCCGAATCAAGGCATCATTGACAAAAAGAACCTCCTCTGCTACAATTGTGGCAAAGCGGGCCATTTCCAACGTGACTGTCGACAACCCCGCCGCCCGCGCAACAACGCGAACTGGCAACCGCGCCAGGGACGAGGGGCATTCATCGAAGAGGTCCAAAGTGTGACCGAAGAACCCCTAATCCAATTCGAAGATGACGGCGGCAGTAGCCGCGGCGCCCGCGCCACCACTGATACGCCACAAGAACGGGCGACCAGCTGGATAAACGGAGTCCGAAACCTAGACGATGAAGCTCGGGATCTGGTGGTTCGAGACTTGTTGGGGCGAGAGGATTTTCAAAGCGCCTGAACCCGACGGCCTGGGTAAGGGCATTACGGTGTAACTCTGTATTCATAACGCGCTATCAATCTATGCATGTTCCAGTTTCATTGCGCGCAAGTTACGCCATGGCTGACAAACGAGCATTAGTGGACTCCGGAGCCACTAACAACTTCATACATCCGGAATTCGTCAAACGAATGAGGCTAGGACTCAAGGAATTAGACCGACATCGAAAGATCTGGAACATCGACAGCACGCACAACAAAGGGGGCAAAATCACCCACTGCGTAGATCTTGAAGTACAAACCAAAGGGGTCAAAAAGGAGATGCGATTCCTGGTAACCGATGTAGGGGGAGAAGACATAATACTAGGATACCCATGGCTGGCGACGTTCCAACCCAACATCCAATGGGCATCGGCCACATTAAACGAAGCTGAGTACCCAGTCGTTCTTCGCACCATCAACCCCACGAAACCTCGAATAGATCCGATCATCGCCAGGCTGGTACTTGAAAAACTGCTACTGCCAAACAAGCAGAAAATCGAAGCGCAACTCAAAAGGGAATGCGATCTCGAAGATACCTGCCTGCGTGCAACAATGTCAACAGAAATGGCAATTGAAGCCAAACAATACACGGAAGCAAAAACGGTACCGGAAGAATATCAGAGGCACGTCAAAATCTTTAGCGAAGAAGAGTCGAATCGATTCCCATTGTCAAAACCATGGGACCACGCGATCGACTTCAAACCAAACGCACCGGACACTATCGACTGCAAGGTTTACCCCATGAGTCAATCAGAAGACGTGGCACTCAAGGAATGGATCGACGAACAACTGGCTAAAGGATACATCAGACCCTCTAAATCCCCGTACGCATCATCATTCTTCTTCATTAAAAAGAAGGACGGAAAGCTACGCCCAGTACAGGACTACCGGAATATCAACAACTGGACCATACGCAACCAATACCCTCTCCCCCTCATCCCAGAACTTATCGCTGATCTAAGTGGAGCGTTCATATTCACCAAACTAGATATCCGTTGGGGGTACAACAACATCAGGATCAAGGAGGGAGACCAGGAAAAGGCAGCATTCAAAACGAAATACGGACTTTTCGAACCAACGGTAATGTTCTTTGGACTGACCAATTCCCCGGCAACCTTTCAAACCATGATGAACGAGATTTGCAAAGACCTCATAGCGTACCATGAAACAAAAGGAACGATCATCAGAGTATACATGGACGACATAGGCATAGCAACTCGGTCGACGGAACAGGCACACATCGACGCGGTACACGACATACTAGACCTCCTGGAAGAAAACGACTTATTCCTCAAACCGGAAAAGTGCATCTTCCACGCGCCCAGCATCGATTACCTGGGGGTAATCATTGAAAAGGGGGTGACACGCATGGACCCCGTCAAAATTTCCGGCATCAAGGATTGGCCGACCCCCAAAAACGTCAAACAGGTGCGATCATTCCTAGGCTTCTGCAACTTTTACCGCGCTTTCATTCGAAACTTTGCCACACACGCACGCCCCCTCAACAAACTCACACGAAAAGACATCGAGTGGGCATGGACCACCACGGAACAAGAGGCGTTCGACAAGATCAAGAAGCTTGTCACGGAAGAACCAGTACTGGCACACGCGGAACTAAAAGATCAATTTGAGCTAGAGGTTGACGCTTCGGGATTCGCAGTAGGAGCAGTACTACTCCAACGCAAGAAGGACGGCAAAAGACACCCCATAGCCTACTACTCCAACACCCTCAGCGCAGCAGAAAGGAATTACGACATCTATGACCTGGAATTGCTGGCGATCGTTAAAGCACTAAGGAACTGGCGACACTATCTGGCAGGATCTCCGCACAAAATCAAAGTCTTCTCAGATCACATGAACCTCCAATATTGGCGCTCCCCACAAAAGATAAGCCGCCGAGTAGCCCGGGAAGTACTAGAACTCTCAGAATATGATATTGAAATTCATCATATTAAGGGGACGGCAAATGGAAGAGCCGACGCATTATCTAGACGCCCAGACTACGATCAAGGGGAAGGCGATAACGACCAAGTCACGGTGTTACCCGATGAAATCTTCGTTAGGGCCGCAGCAATAGATACGACGGAAGACCCTCTCCGAATCAGCGCCACCATATCGGTACAAGAGATGGAGAAAACCAATCCGGTATACGCCCAAGACGACGACAAACTCCGCCCCTGGATCGACCCGCACGGACTAAAGAAAATCGAAGACACATGGTACAAAGACGGACGCCGAGTAGTCACGGGAGGACTCCTTGAGAAGCGAGAGCTCATCAAAAACCATCATGACCCTCCAGTATACGGACATCCGGGAATCAATCGAACCATCAAACTAGTGGAGCGATACTACTGGTGGCCAGGCCTTAGGAACGAAGTTATGGACTACGTCAAAGGATGTGCCGACTGTCAAAGGATCAAAGTTAACACCAAGGCGATCAAAGCACCGTTACGCCCAATATTCCCCAAACCCGAAGCTATGCCCTTTGAAACCATCGCACTTGACTTCATCACTAAACTCCCAGAAGCACAGGGTTGCGATACGATCCTCACGATAACGGATCACGACTGCACGAAGATGTCCCTGTTCATCCCATGCCAGGAAGAGATATCGGCCGAAGGCACAGCCGCCTTATACGTCAAACACGTGTTCCCCAGATTCGGCCTACCCGGAAAGATCATCAGCGATAGGGACCCCCGGTTTGCATCGAGATTCACGCGCGAGCTATGCAAAATTCTAGGCATCAAACAAAACATCTCCACGGCCTATCATCCCCGCACCGATGGGCAATCGGAACGTACAAACCAATGGCTAGAGCAATACTTATGATTCTGGGTCAACGAACGACAGGACGATTGGATACACTATCTCCCCATGGCTGAGTTTACCCACAACAATTGGCCTAGCGAAACCACTAAGGAATCTCCTTTCCAGCTCCTTATGGGGTACAACCCCCGCGCCGATTGGACCGATAGGCCATCACCGATCCCGCAGGTGGCACTCAGGGTCAAACAATTTAAGGAACTCCGACAACGCGCGCAATCACTGATGATCAAAGCGCAGCAGGGGTGGATCAAGGCCAAAGATACGCCCAAATTCCAGATTGGGGACCAGGTGTGGCTAGAAGGGCGCCACTTACGCACTCATCAACCAACGGCAAAACTCGCGGCACGACACCACGGCCCCTTCAAGGTTGCTCAGGTGATGTCCACAGTCAATTACCGCCTAGAACTTCCCACGCAGTGGCAGATTCACCCAGTGTTCCATGTGGACCTTCTGACGCCCTATCGAGAGACACCCACGCACGGACCAAACTATCAGCGCCCACCACCGGATCTGGTCGATGGCGAAGAAGAATACGAAGTCGAGAAGATTCTAGATTCTCGGCGATTCGGCAGAAGTCGCAAACTGCAATACTTGGTCAAATGGAAGGGATATTCGGACTCGGACAACCAGTGGGTCGATAAGGATGACGTATTCGCTGACGATGCGATAAGGGAGTTTAAAAATTCTAACCCCGCCAGAGAAACACATATAAGCGCAGGGAAACTCCAAGAGACGTCCCCATCTCCTTCTCCCATCCACTCATCTACTCATGCGCCCCTCCTCCCCAGTCAACTTCCGCTATGTCATCAACATGGAGCTTTCCGCACCTTACAGAGTACAGTCCACGCCATCGTCACCCCTGTCGTCTACCCTCGCCCTTCACCAACGAGGAGATCGTCCTCCTTCCCCCGGGCCATCCCCAATTCCTTCGCCGACCCCCACTGTTTATTCCGAGACCAACCAGCCCAGCCGACTTGCCTCCCAGTACATCCCAACCCGAGCGCCCACTCCAGAGGGCGACGAACAACAAGGGTATGTCCCCAGTCGACCAGCCTCACCTCCGGGACCCGACGAAGGCGGGGACCTGTACGACCCGGCGGAATGCCTCGAGGCGCATCAATATTTACGTTACGCCACCCATTGCACCACGACACACTCGGAAACCCCCCCGCTTTGCGGACCCACCGGGGAGGTTATCACATTACCGACGCCACATCCATCCGCGCTTCGCCGCGATCCGGAAGAGGAATCTATGTCGGAGACCGAGAGTCGTGCGGAGACCCCCCCTCCAAGGGGGTATCAGTTCAACAGGGGAGTCCATTATATTCCCTTCCAGATTCGAGACGCTCAGGAACGTCTTTGGCCCGCCCGGTATACTCAGCTCATCCTCACCGCCGACCCGTTCGTCCTGGCCTTCAGATCGGGGTGCAACCAGCAATACGGGAAGCCCGTCCACGCCGTCCCCTATTACGACGAGCAGTCCTCTTCCCCCTCTTACACCGACGACGACCTCACGTTCTTGCTCTCCGACGCGGGCTTAGTCGATTCGGTCGACCAGGTGCTCCTTCACATGAAGGATGCGACCCTTATGGCCGAGGTTCATCGATACCGCTGCATGACGCTCGGATGGCGGGGACAACAACATCGACTAGCGGCGGAGCAGATGAAGTTGGAGCGCATAGAGATCGAGCGCAACAGGTGCGTCGCCCGACTCCAGCGAGCGCACGCAGTCGACCGGATCGAGAACGTTCGGGCCTCGCTTCATCGAGGGCCCAAGGCGGAACAAGATGCCGAGGAGATAGCCCGCATCAGGGCCCTTCGCGAAGTCGGCACAAACCCGCTTGCCGTCATGCATGGTCAAGCTGGGGCTTGACGCTGAAAAGGGGGTGATGTTACGTTTCGTTTCGGACTGCCCAGCCCGGTTGTGAACACTGACGTATTCGTAATGACTCGGTACGTCGGGAGTAATACGTCATGGACTTCGGATCTTACTACCTCGTGTTTCGGCTGACTGATGATCCCTATTGTTGTACGTGTTGTCGATTACGCCTGCTGACTGAGGTTTCTATTGTTGTACGTATCTCGGATTACGACGACGACTGCGCATTCTATTGTTAGACTACGCTACTTACGCTATTGGCTACCTACAAGTTCGAGCGGAGCTAGAACTAGTTCCCTTACATGTATTTAAGCTCGTAGTACTACGGACCAGGATCCTCATCTTGGTCTTCTTCGAATACCACCTTCTAACTCGTCCTCTGTGCTAAGGGCCTGCAGTCGCCCTTAAGTGAACTAGCTCCGGCATATCCCTTAGAGACCAAGGGGGATCCCCGTGACACTATCTCCATATTCCTTCGTGAATGGTAGATTCGCCGATAGTACCTTACCCACCTGGAACTACGTGCCACCTCGTCTTCGAATATCTCAACGCCAGGACCGCCCGTCCGACTCATTGCTATTACATTGTTGACAACCTTCAGTGGGAGTACGTCCACACCGTCCCAAGCCCACCAGCAGGAGTTCCCGTAGAAGAAACTCTCTACACGTATAGAGACTCCACCGGCACGTACCAACCTCATCCCGCAGTCTTTCCACTAGCGGATACACGCAGATTCCATCCTCGAGGGAACCCACGTTACAACAGCGCCTAAGTCAGGCAAACGTCCGTGGTAGACGTTACATTCGGAGTGCTTTGACGATTGCCAAGAGTTCTAGGTCGTAGATGTCGTAGTTCCGTTCCGTGGCGCTGAGAGTGTTTGAGTAATATGCAATGGGGTGCCTTTTGCCGTCTCCTTTGCGCTGGAGTAGTACTGCTCCTACTGCAAATCCTGATGCGTCTACTTCCAACTCAAATTGGTCTTCCAGGTTGGCGTGTGCGAGTACTGGTTCTTCTGTGACGAGGTTTTTGATTTTGTTGAAGGCCTCTTGTTCTGTGGTTGTCCATGTCCATTCGGTGTCTTTGCGCGTGAGTTTGTTGAGGGGTCGTGCATAGGTGGCAAAATTTCGAATGAAAGCGCAGTAGAAGTTGCAGAAACCTAGGAATGATCGCACCTGTTTGATGTTTTTTGGAGTGGGCCAATCTTTGATGCCGGAAATTTTGACAGGGTCCATGCGAGTCACCCCCTTTTCAATGATTACCCCCAGGTAATCGATGCTAGGAGCGTGGAAATTTTTCCGGTTTGAGGAATAGGTTGTTTTGTTCCAGTAGGTCCAGTATGTCGTGTACCGTGTCGATGTGTGCTTGTTCATTTGACCGTGTTGCAATGCCGATGTCGTCCATGTATACTCGTATGATCGTTCCCTTCTTTTTGTGATGGGTGATAAGATCTTTACAGATCTCGTTCATCATAGTCTGGAAGGTTGCCGGGGAGTTTGTTAGTCCAAAGAACATTACCGTGGGTTCAAAGAGTCCATATCGCGTTTTGAAGGCCGCTTTCTCCTGGTCCCCTTCTTTAATATGCACGTTGTTGTACCCCCAGCGAATGTCGAGCTTGGTGAATATGAAGGCTCTGCTGAGGTCTGCAATGAGTTCCAGTATAAGGGGGAGTGGGTATTGGTTGCGTATAGTCCATTTGTTGATATTCTGGTAGTCCTGTACTGGGCGTAGCTTTCCGTCCTTCTTTTTGATGAAGAAAAAGGATGAGGCGTACGGAGATTTAGAGGGTCTGATGTACCCTTTCGCCAGTTGTTTGTCAATCCATTCCTTCAGTGCTTTGTCTTCTGCCTGGCTCATTGGATATACTTTGCAGTCGATGGTGTCTGGGGCGTCAGGTTTGAATTCGATGGTGTGGTCCCACAGCTTGGAAAGGGGGAAGCGATGGGATTCCTCCTCACTGAAAATTTTGACGTGTCGTTGGTATTCTTCCGGGACGGCCTTCTTCTCCATGTACTGTTGTGCTTCTATCGCCAGTTCGGTGGATGTGGTGGCTTGTAGTCGTGTGGTCTCCAAGTCGCATTCTTGTCGTAGTTGCTCTTCAATGTGTTGCTTGTTGGGTACTCCTAGTAGCTTTTGAACTACCAATCGAGCGATGACGGGATCTATGCGTGGTTTGGTGGGGTTGATAGTGCAGAGTACTACTGGGTACTCAGCTTCGTTAAGGGTGGCTGAGGCCCATTGGATGCTTGGTTGGAACATAGCCAACCAGGGGTATCCGAGGATGATATCTTCTCTTCCTACATCGGTGACAAGGAATCTCATATCCTTTTTGACTCCTTTGGTCTCAATGTCTAGATCCACGCAGTGGGTTATCTTGCCCCCCTTGTTGTGCGTGCCGTCAATATTCCAGATCTTTTGATGACGGTCTAATTCCTTGAGGCCTAACCTCATTCTTTTCACAAAGTCTGGATGAATGAAGTTGTTGGTGGCTCTGGAGTCCACTAGTGCTCGTTTGTCGGCCATGGCGTAACTTGCGTGCAATGAAACTGGAACATGCATAGATTGATAGTGCATTATGAATACAGAGTTACACCGTAATGCCCTCACCCAGGCCGTCGGGTTCAGGCGCTTTGAAAATCCTCTTGCCCCATTAGGTCCCGGACTACCAAATCCCTGGCTTCTTTGTCAAGGTTCCGGACTCCGTTTATCCAGCTGGTCGCCCATTCTTGCGGCGTCTCAGTGGTGGCACGGGCGCCGCGGCTACTGCCGCCGTCATCTTCGAACTGAATCAGAGGTTCTTCTTGGATGCTCTGGACTTCCTCGATGAACGCGCCGCGTCCTTGGCGGGGTTGCCAATTCTGATTGATGCGTGGGCGGCGTGGTTGGAGGCAGTTGCGGGACATATGCCTGGGCTTTCCACAATTGTAGCAGTTGATGTTCTTCATGTCTACAATCCCTCTTCCTTGGGGGCACCCCCCTTGTTGGGTGTATGGCGGCTTGGCGTAGTCGATCTCTTCTGATCCTGCGAGGCGAGCGCGGATCTGACCCAGGGTGGTATCCATTGCGTCAGGGTGGTTTTGGAATGATTGCCAGCCGTGACGTGGCTGCTGGGGGCGGTTTGGAGCGTTGAAAGTCCTTAATGAAGTGTTACCCTGCTTACTGGGTCCCGGGGGTTTATGTCCCCCCAAACGCGTCTGCAGATGCATCCATTTGCGTTGTTGTTCCAGGGCAGCTACCTTCCATTGCGCATAGGTATTAGGGCTGTGGAAGTTGTAAGCGTTCTTGTAAAGTTCCACTGGAAGTCTGCTGGTGAACTTGTCGAGGACTAGGGAATTGTCGAAGCGATATCCCGCTTCTCGTACCACCTTTTCGAATTTGGCGATGTAGGAGTCGATGTCTTGTCCTTCCATCCGGAATCCCTTCTGTAGATCTTGCTGAGCGTGCTCCCTTTCAAGGGTATTGTAACATCTACCACGGACGTTAGCCTGACTTAGGCGTCTGTATAACGTGGGTTCCCTTCCAGTCGGAAACGGTGGTTGTCGGGAGAGTCTGGGAATACGGCGGGATGACGCTGGTACGCTCCAAGATGGTCACGATAGGTGTAGAGGGGAAGGTCGAGGGGAACGTTTGGAGGGACCGCCGGGACTTTACGAATATACCTCCAACTGGGGTGATCGATGATGTAGTAGCTCTTGTAGGGTCTTGCGGTTCGAGAGTTGAGGTACTCGAAGACTAAGTGACACGTGGTACCTTCTGGGTAACTGACGGTCGGCGTATCCACCATTCACAAAGGAACTGGGGAGTAGAGGTCACGGGGATCCCTTCTTGGTCTAAGGGATATGCCGGAGCTAGTTCACTTAAGGACTTCGTGGTAGTCCTTAGCACAGTAGACGAGTAGAGAAGGTGGTATTCGAAGAAGACCAAGATGGGGCTCCTGGTCTGTAATGCTACGAGTCTAAATACATGCAAGGGAACCAGTTCTAGCTCCGCTTGAACCCGTATGTAACCAATAGCGTAAGTAGCGTAAACCCCAGTACGGGGATCCTAGGAATCAGTCATCCACAACGTAATACTGGTATCGTACAACAATAGAACTCGGAGAGACACGCATAAGACACATCACGTACAACAATAGAACACTTCAGTCAGCTGAAACACGAGGCAGCAAGATCCGAGGTCCATGACACATTACTCCTGACTTACCGAGTCATCACAAATACATCAGAGTCCACAACCGGGCCGGGCAGTCCGAGAACCGAACATAACATCACCCCCTTTTCAGGATCAAGCCCCAGCTTGACCGCGCATGACCGCCAACGGATTGGTACCCACCTCGCGCAAGGCCCAGATCCGTGCTATTTCTTCGACGTCCTGCTCTGCCTTGGGCCCCTGGTGAAGGGAAGCTCGTACGTTCTTGATGCGATCTACCGCGTGAGCTCGTTGAAGTCGGGCAACACACCGATTGCACTTGACTTCGATCCGTTCCAACTTCATCTGCTCCGCGGCTACACAGTGTCGTTGTCCTCGCCACCCTAGCATCATGCATCGGTAGCGGTGTATCTCCGCCATGAGGGTTGCGTCCTTCATATGAAGGAGCGCCTGATTGACCGAGTTGACTAATCCCGCGTCGGAGAGCAGGAATGTGAGGTCGTCATCGGTGTAAGCGGGGGCAGAGGACTGTTCGTCGTAGTAGGGGACAGCGTGGACAGGCTTCCCATATTGTTGATTGCTTCCCGCCTGGAAGGCCAGGACGAAGGGGTCGGCGGTGAGGATGAGCTGAGTATACCGGGCGGGCCAAAGACGTTCTTGAGCATCTCGAATCTGAAAGGGAATGTAATGTACTCCCTGGTTGAACTGATATCCCCTGGGAGGGGGTGTTTCCGGCCAATCTTCGGCCTCTGACACATGTTCCTCCTCTTGATCGCGGTGAAGTGCGGGTTGAGGCGGCGTCGGTAATGTGAGAGCTTCCCCGGTGGGTCCACATAGTGGGGGGGTTTCCGAGTGTGTCGTGGTAAGATGGGTGGCGTAACACAGATACAGATGCGTTTTGAGGTGTTCGGCTGGGTCGTATGGATCCCCGCCCTCGTTGGGTCCCGGTGGAGACGCTGGCCGGCTGGGCACGTAGCCCTGTTCGTCGCCCTCTGGAGTGGGCGCTCTGGTGGGGATGTAGTTGCTTCCGAGGCGGCTGGGCTGATTGGTCTCGGAATAAAGAGTGGGGGACGGCGAAGGAACTCAGGATGACGGGGTGGAAGGAGGACGATCTCCTCGTTGGTGAAGGGCAAGGGTAGACGACAGGGGTGACGGTGGCGTGGATTGTACTCGGTAAGGTGTGGATAGCTCGGTGTTGACAACATAGCGGAAGTTGACTGGAGAGGATGGACGCATGAGTACTAGTGGCACTGTGAGAGGGGGATGGGGACGTCTCTTGGGATTGTCCCACGTTTATATGTACTTCGTGTGCGGGGTTAGAACTTTTGAATTCCCAAATTGCATCGTCTGCAAACACGTCATCCTTGTCGACCCACTGGTTGTCCGAGTCTGGGTATCCCTTCCATTTGACCAAATATTGCAGTTTGCGACTTCTGCTGAAACGCCGAGAGTCTAGAATCTTCTCGACTTCGTATTCCTCTTCACCACTAACTAGATCCAGCGGTGGGCGCTGATAATTTGGTCCGTGCGTGGGTGTCTCGCGGTAGGGCGTAAGGAGGTCCACATGGAACACCGGGTGGATCTGCCACTGTGTGGGAAGTTCGAGGCGGTAGTTGACTGCAGACATCACCTGGATGACTTTAAAGGGGCCGTGGCATCATGCCGCTAGTTTTGCCATTGGTTGGTGTGTGCATAAGTGGCGTCCTTCCAGCCATACTTGATCCCCTATTTGGAACTTGGGCGTATCTTTGGCCTTGATCCACCCCTGCTGCGCTTTGATCATCAGCGATTGCGCGCGCTGTCGGAGCTCTTTGAATTGTTTGACTCTGAGCGCTACTTGTGGAATCGGTGATGGCCTATCGGTCCAATCGGCGCGAGGGTTGTATCCCATGAGGAGCTGGAATGGGGATTCTTTAGTGGTTTCACTCGGCCAGTTATTATGTGTGAACTCAGCCATGGGGAGGTAGTGGATCCAGTCATCCTGTCGTTCGTTGACCCAGAATCGCAAGTGTTACGATTTTCCTTCTTATTCCTTTGGACGCTTCCGTTCCTTACTTCTCATTCCCATACCCCACCTTGTTATGCCCATAACTCACCACGTGCCCAACCGTTTCCCATGATCTCTTTGTCGCACGATATGCCTTTACGTCCCCTTCCTTGTATATCAAAGTTCACGGCGCTCCGGTCTCAGCTGACTCCCACATGACCCCACGCAATCATTACGTTTCCTACTATGGTTCTGCCCTTGTTCTGCTTTTGCTTAGGACTCCACGTATCGCGCCATATGTTTGTTGCGTACAAACATCCTGTACTAGTATATAAGTCGCACGCTACCTAGCTTGTACGGTAGACTTGACTTCTTGTGTAATACCACATTGTTGTCAATCCACGAACGACTTATACGCTCGCTGTTTCGCTTGAGCACGACTTTGGTTCGCCTTTGCGCTTGAACCCCAGAACTTTCGAACTACCACCCACGTGTCTGAGGAGACCGTGTGGTGCTTATTCATCATCGAACTTAGTCTTAACTGACTACCTCGCATCCCGTCACCTCGGCTTGAACGACTTAGTGACGTGCACGTCGCACATAACGTTCCTGTGGTAACGTTACATTAAGTCAAGTCTCGCAACCCTGGCGACTAGTAGGAGTCGCACGAAATTTCAGCAGCAGTACATTGATCGGTACACCACCGACGAACTCTCCAGCAACGAAAAGGGCGCAGTAATCTGGGAAGAGATTCATAACCAAGAGGAATACTTCATCTTTGACGCCAAAAACCAAGAATACCACCAAGTTCACTACCTTGACGATATTTGCCTTTGGGCTTACATTGACTATGACCCAAAACAAGGAAGGTGGTACGCTCACAAACCTGTCCCTCCACAATTCGGCGCAGGACCCCTTGGGTCAACCAACATTACAGGAATCAACGTTGACCCAGACGAATCAACCACCCTCACTCCTGTACAGCCAACGATGGCCACCAGCACTCAGGTCGCCACCAGCCTTACTACCACGGGAGCCTCCGGCTCGGGCGGTGGAGGAACACATGCTAGCGGAGGTCGATCGGCTGCTCAGACGAGCGGAGCGCCTCATAGCTCTAGTGCCCAACCGCCGACGGGGTCGAGCAGTGGCCCAATTGCTGGACCTAGTGGAAGCATACATGGTGGCGGTGGAGGCCCACCGGGCGGCGGTGCCCCTGGTGGCGGCGGAGGTGGTCCGGGTGGCGGAGCCCCTGGAGGAGGTGCGTTCCCCGTGGGCCCAGCTGGGGCAATACCAGCACCGGGAGGGGGCAAACTTGGGGGCAACCCACCACCCATCTTCGACAGAAATCGAGAGGAGAGTCGAAACTTTCTTCGATCCTTTCGAATTTATCGAGGAATGAACCCAACCGTAGACCAGCTTACAGTACCCTACTCGCGAGCCATGACCTTCCTCTCCTATATGAGGGGACATCTGGTGGACGATTGGGTAGACTGAGCAAACTGCGTGGCTGGATGCCCAGATAGCAGGAGGAGTACTGCACAATGAAGAGAACCTATGGAACACGGTCCTTGACCGGTTCACGAATGCCTACACCGACACCACCGAATGAACCAGAGCGCGCCAAGATATCAATAAGTTGAAGATGATTGGCAAAGACATCGACACATACATCGCAAAATTCCAAAACCTCACGACAAAAGCCGGCTACAATCCAGACGAAGCCAACGTCATTGAAAAATTCCAAGCAGGACTCCCTGACAATCTCGTAATCAACGCTATCTGCTTCCAACACCCTGTTACGTGGGACCAGTGGAAAGACGCGGCACGGCTTCAGCAAGCTGAATATCTTATGCTAAAGCCACGCCTCACGCATAACCGACAAAACGAGAAACGGGGAGGCCACACCCGAGACCAGTGGGTCCAAGCCCTTAACAAGGCGCGTGACCCAAACGCCATGGATATTAGCCGCACTAGAGCCCGTGCCACCCTCACAGACGCTGAGAAGCAAAGGATGGTCGCAGAGGGGAGATGTTTCCGATGCGGAGAAAAGGGTCATGTGTCGCGTAATTGCCCACAAAAAGGCACTCGCGCTGCTCAGACCACAAGCGATGGAGGAGCGCCTCCTCCCATCCCCACTACCTCCGCAGTACCGCCTCCCCCCCTCGTTACTCGAGTCGCCATATCAGCAAACCGCGTACTGTCGAATGATGAAGCGGCTGACACTCAGATCGCAGCGCTGGCCGCTCAGCCAAAAGAGGTGCGGGACCTCTTGGTGGAGAAGCTCTTTGGAGGAAAGGATTTTCCGAACGCCTAAACCCGTCGGCCTGGGCAAAGGCGTTACACGTGTATTATAGCAGATATTGATCCATGCGAATCCCAGTTCTTTTCAAATCTGCAAACGCAACGGCCGAACGACAGGTCCTGTTGGACTCTGGAGCAACCGACAACTTTATTTGTGCGGAACTGCTCAAACGAACGCATCTCGGAACCCGGCCCATCTCCGCTCCCATCACCATATGGAACGTTGACGGAACTCACAACCGAGACGGCACAATAACCCAGTACACCGATCTGATGGTGCAGACTGGTGAACACACGAAGACGCTTCGTTTCCTGGTAACCAACCTAGGAAAGGACGAAGCGATCCTGGGCTACCCCTGGTTCTCGGCCTTCGAGCCTGAGATAGAGTGGAGAAATGCCATGCTGAACGAAAATTTCCAACCAGTCGTAATCTCCAGCCTGAACCTTCAGAGCGACGCCATGCCATTAGAAGCCGCCATCAGGGCCCTGCAGGCATATGAGCTCGATGAGGAGGCATGGGAGCAGGTTGTGAACGAAGAGTCGGAGCCGAATATCACCTTCCTGCGAAAGACAACCACCGCATCAGAACTTGCCCAGCAGGAAGCGGCAAAAAGACAGATCTGAACGTTTGAGGAAATGGTTCCTCCAGAATACTGGTCACACCGTAAGGTGTTCAGTGAAGAAGCGTCACATCGGTTCCCCCCATCCCGTGTATGGGACCACGCTATCGAATTACTCCCCGATGCGCCCGCTGCACTCGATTGCAAGGTGTATCCCCTCACCGCGAACGAAGGAGAGGCACTCACGGCCTTTCTGAACGAACAACTCGAAAAGGGGTATATTCGCCCTTCAAAATCCGCCTACACATCACCATTCTTCTTTATCAAAAAGAAGGACGGGAAGTTGCGTCCGGTACAAGACTACCGACGTCTTAACGAACTCACTATAAAGAATCACTACCCTCTCCCACTTATCCCAGAACTCGTTGATCGCATCCGAGTCGCGCGACTATATTCGAAATTGGACATCAGATGGGGGTATAATAACGTTCGCATTCAGGAAGGAGATGAATGGAAAGCGGCGTTCAAGACCAACCAAGGCCTGTTTGAACCACGCGTCATGTTCTTTGGCCTCACCAATTCCCCATCCACATTCCAAACAATGATGGATACTATCTTCCGCGACCTCATCTTGACGAACGAGGTCGTTGTCTATATGGACGATATCCTCGTTGCCACCGCAGATGACAAACGCCACCATCGGAAAGTCCTCCACGAAGTACTACGACTTTGTGAAGAACACGATCTCTATGTCAAACCGGAGAAGTGCGAGTTCGAAGCCTATGAAACGGAGTACTTAGGCCTTATCATTGGCCACGGGCAACTACGGATGGACCCCATTAAGGTTCGAGGGATCCGAGAATGGCAACCCCCGAAAAACCTCAAGGAAGTTCGCACGTTCTTAGGATTCTGTAACTTCTACCGAAGGCTCATACGAGGATTCTCCCAACTCGCCCGACCCCTTCACGACCTAACAAAGAAGGAGACCCAATGGCACTGGGATGATGCGCAACAAAACGCCTTCGAAGATATTAAAAGATGCATATGCGAAGAACCAGTACTCCTATTCCCGGACCTTACCAAGCCATTTGAGTTGGAGGTTGATGCGTCAAACGTCGCGGTCGGAGCAGTGCTGAACCAGCTAGGCACCGACAAAAAGTTCCACCCTATAGCGTTCCACTCCGAGTCATTTATGGAGACGGAACGAAACTATGACATCTACGATCGGGAGTTACTAGCCGTGGTTAAAGCACTACGAGCGTGGAGAACATACCTCGTAGGATCCCCCCATAAAGTCATTATCCACACCGACCACGCAAACCTCCAATATTGGAAAGAACCCCGAAAGATCAACCGAAGGATCGCACGTGAGTTCCTGGAGCTATCAGAATACGACTTCATTCTGAGACATGTAGCCGGAACGAAGAACGCGCGCGCAGACGCCCTGTCCAGGCGGTCGGATTACGAATCCGGCGAAGGGGACAACACCAACATCATCGTCCTACCAGCGGAAAGATTCATTCGAGCCACCCAAATGTCAATATGTGATATGGATATTTGGTCCCGGGTGGCTCAGAACGCTAGTAAGGAAGAAGCAGCACGATGGGCCGAACACCACAACCTCAAACAGCACTACGGGCTCTGGTGGAAAGACGACACGTTAGTCGTTGTCAGGGACAACGATCTTAAGCGGGGGGTAATTGTTGCGGACGGACTTCAGGGACTTCACTATACGGTACGAGGAGTAGAGAGGGACGCTTACTATACGGTTATGACTACGGTAGTAAGTAGAGATTAGTCATGGACATTAGGATCAGTCAGCACGTCGTGTTAGCATGTGATTGCTAGCACGACTCATTACTAGTAGAGCGGTAATAGGGTTCGAGCTATTACTGCTAGTAGTTGTTACGTTCGAGAGGAGCTTCAAAGCTGCCTCTACAATCTGTATAAATAGTGGACTGTGAAGACCAAGATGCGCTATCTTGGTCTTCTTCTCAAATACCACCTCTAATCACTCATCTTCTAAAGGCCTTGTAGCCCTTTTTCCCTCTAAGGGACGTCTGTCTTGTCGTCTTGACCTTCGAGTCTAAGACCCTGGCCCTTTCGACGCATCAAGTTGGGGTTGCCTTAGTACTACTAGGACGCGTGTTGTGGATCGCCTTAGTTGTATTCTACGGGATCACTGAGATGCTTCACGTGCAATATCGATCAGCTAAGTCGTGAACACCCTAGTCCGAGTTCAAGTCGAACTAAACGCCGTGGTAGCGTTACATTAAGACCAAGATAGCCAACCGTGGCGTTCACAACAAGAGACCAGTGGAGAAATTTTCGACCTTATAGCCTCGAAACTAGAGGAGAGCGATCAGTACCACGACGATTCCTAGGCGCAGCCTGGTGGAGAGAATACCGAGGGGACACCGGGTACTTCGTAGACTTCCCAGGGGAAGCGATCAGATATCGCCCAGTTGAGTTCAACTATTCCAACTTCTGTTGGACAGAGATTACGTGGAACCCAGTAGACAATCGGTGGGACGTCGTCAGACCAGCAGGAAGACATTACCGCTGCGACATCGACTCAAGAGAATTACACGGGGACGATTGGGGATCACTAGACGGAGACAGTAGCGATAACGAAGAAGAGGAACGACCCAGGGAACAAGCCCCATCAGAATCAAGTCACGAAGAACACGCAGAAGAACATACCACCACAGAAAGCGAAGCACGACCAGGAACAGGAGACGACTCGAGCCTACTAGCCCATATAGCTGAGTCACTACACATCACAGTCCCGGAAGAAATTCATATTCGAAGTCCCATGGCCACAGTAACTGAAACACAAGCCATGGAGGAAGTACAGCGCATCAGGGAAGAGGCCGAAGCCATCCTCAACCCCATCAACCCGAATACCGGACACAGGCTAACAGCCGACGACGCAGCGCTCTTCAGGGCCATAGGACCAGACCACCCCGATCCACCTGAGGGACCACCACCACCACCAGGGGGACTACCAGGTGGATTCCCAGGCCAAGGCCCGACCGGAGGAGGATTTCCGGGAGGAGGCCAACCACCGAATGGAGGAGGACCTCCGCCAGGGGGACCCCCAGCCGGAGGGCCTCCAGGAGGAGGACACGGGTCGGATAGGCTATCAGGTGAACCCCCGACCGTATTCGATGGAGACCGCACTAAATACGAAGCATTCCTCACGCAATGGCACGTCTACTGGGGAATGAATCTCGACGCCCCCATCATGCAAAACGAATACCGGCGATCCCTCCTTTTCCTGGGGTATGTCAAGGGAATCAACGTCAGCAAATGGACGCTATCCATTCTTGAATGGCTCAATCGAGAAGTACGACAAGGAGTAAGCCAATATTCCCAGACACTATGGAACCATGTCGCGACGGAATTCGCCAAACGGTTCTCAAATATACTCGAGGAAGAGCAAGCACAAGCAGAGTTACAGAAGGGGGTTAAGATGACGGGAGAGGATATCGACGCGTACGTGGTAAAATTCGAGCAACTGGCAAGAAAGGCTCACTACAATTTGAACGATCGCCAAACCATCGACCGATTTACGGCGGGACTACCCCAAGCATTGTTCATGAAGGTATATGAACTCGACGAGCCCCATACCTTCGAAGACTGGAAACGATGCACCCTACGATGACAAAAACAGTATATCCACATGAAGGCACGACTCAACAATTTCAAAACCAAAACACCCCCCTCGTCGGCCCAACCACGATGGAGGCCACAACCTCCCAACTGGGGACCGCCAAGAGGGCCACCACCACCCAGATACGACCCAAACGCGATGGACACGTCCGCCGATCGAACGCGCACACGAGTAGCAGAGGTCGGCGACCCAAATCGCCCCTTCATCCCAAGACCGCAAAGAGGGGGATACGGAAGAGGAGGAGGACCCCTGCCTCGAGACATGAGGACAGTCATCTGCTACAACTGTAATCAGACGGGACACTTCTCACGAAATTGCCAACAGCCGCGTCGCCAAGTAACCAATAGTTGAATGGCAGACACCGACTATTACACGCAAGAGGAGCCACCTGCGCAGGCCAGAGCAGCAAGTTCTGCACCACCGCAACAGAGGGCCAAAGACTGGCTAGCAGGGGTAGCGGGAGAATCGGACGACATAAAGGACCTCATCCTCCAAGAAATGTGGGGAAAGGAGGGTTTTCAGAACGCCTGAACCCATCGGCCTGGGTGAGGGCGGTTAACTGTAATTCTGTAATCATGACTCGCTATCGATCTCTTAGAATCCCAGTCTCGATTCACACGAATTATGCAATGGCCGACATCAAAACTTTAGTGGACTCTGGGGCAACAGACAACTTCATACGTCCCTCGTTCGCAAGAAGAATGGGTCTAGGACTCCAAATACTGGACCACCCTCGAAAAATATGGAACATTGACAATACGGAAAACAAAGCGGGCAGTATCACCCACTTTGTCGACTTAGAGGTACAAACTAACCAGCGATGGCAAAAAATGCGCTTCCTAGTTACAGACCTAGGAAACGAAGATCTGGTACTCGGGTATCCCTGGCTGGCAATGTACGAACCTACAATCAACTGGAGATATGCCACCATACACGAGAAGATGCTCCCAGTCGTCATACAATCTATCAACCCCAAGCAAGAAAGCCACGTCATAGGGAATATCATCACGAAAGAAGAAAAAAAAGACGCGGTAGCGGAACTAGAAGAGGAAAGTCACCTACGTACTACGGCCACGGAACTGGCCATTGAAGCTAAGCAATTCAGTGATAAAGTAGAACTTCCCTCAACTTACCAACGATTCGCAAAGATCTTCAGTGAAGAGGCGTCCAATCGATTTCCCCCTTCCAGACCATGGGACCACGCCATTGAGTTCAAAGAAGGAACCCCACAAGCAATCGACTGCAAGGTCTATCCCATGACGCAAGAAGAAGATGGCAAGCTCAAGGAATTCCTGGATGAACAGCTAAAGAAGGGATACATTCGCCCATCCAAATCTCCCTACGCATCCTCCTTCTTCATCAAGAAAAAGGACGGAAAACTGCGACCGGTACAAGACTACAGAAGGATCAACGCCGTCACCATTTGCAATCAATACCCCCTACCCCTTATCTCGGACCTCATTGGAGACCTCAGCCAAGCGCACACCTACACAAAATTAGACGTTAGATGGGGGTACAATAACGTACGTATTAAGGAAGGGGACGAACACAAGGCAGCCTTCAAAACGCGGTACGGACTTTTCGAACCTACGGTCATGTATTTTGGACTCACCAACTCCCCGGCGACCTTCCAAACAATGATGAACACGATCTATCGAGACACCATCATGAAACACGAAGCCAAGGGAACGATCATACGGGTTTACATGGACGACATCGGCATCGCGACAAGGGATCCAGCAGGACAAAAAGAACACGAGGAAGCAGTCTGCGACGTGCTACAAGTGGCTTTAGAGCACGACCTCTACTTCAAACTCGAGAAGTGCCTCTTCAACAAGCCGCGAATGGATTACCTGGGGGTAATCCTTGAAAAGGGGGTAACACGTATGGACCCGGTAAAAATTTCTGGCATCAAAAACTGGCCAACACCTACGAAGGTTCGTGACGTCCGATCATTCCTGGGCTTCTGCAATTTTTACCGACTCTTCATTCGTGGCTTTGCCACCCACGCAAAACCGCTCAACAAACTTACGCAGAAGGACACGGAGTGGAGATGGACAGACGAAGAAGACAGAGCGTTCCGGAAACTCAAGGCGCTAGTCACGGAGGAACCAGTACTTGCACACCCCAAACTCGACGACCCATTCGAACTCGAAGTAGATGCCTCGGGATTCACAACAGGGGCAGTACTACTACAGAAGAAAGAAGACGGCAAACGACATCCAATAGGCTACTACTCAGCCACGCTCAACAAAGCAGAAAGAAACTACAACATATACGACCTAGAACTTCTCGCAATCATCAAAGCCCTTCGAAACTGGAGACCACTACTGGCCAGATCACCGCACAAGATTAAAATCTACTCAGACCACATGAATCTCCAGTATTGGAAGCAGCCGCAAAAGATCAGTCGAAGGGTCGCCAGGGAAGTGCTCAAACTCATGGAATACAACTTTGAGATTCACCACATCCCAGGAAAGAAAAATGGACGTGCAGACGCACTATCCCGATGACCCGACTATAACCAAGGGGAAAAGGACAACGAGGACGTGACAGTACTGCCAGAGGATGTGTTCGCACGAAGAACAGTGGTGCAAGCGACGCAAGATCCGCCGCAAACGGAAATCATGTTACAATACTGGGTGGACCCTCAACAACTGAAGTTCGTAAACGGAGCATGGTACAGACAAGGGAAGTATGTCATTACGGGATCTCTAGACAAGAAACGGGAGCTTATCACCGCACACCATGACCCCCCGGTACACGGACACCCGGGAATTGCACGAACCACAAGACTAGTGGAACGAAGGTACTGGTGGCCAGAGTTAAAACTGGACGTCCGAAACTACGTGCAAGGATGCGCCGAATGCCAGCGGCATAAGGTCAACACTCGACCTACGAAAGCCTCGCTCGTACCCATTACGCCAAAGGAAGATGCCCTCCCATTCGAAACAATAGCCCTTGACTTCATCACCAAACTTCCGACATCACACGGGTACGACACCATTCTAACGGTGACGGACCACGACTGTAGCAAAGCCTCAGTCTTTATTCCCTGTAACGAGGAAGTCACGGCAGAGGAGACAGCAGGACTCTACGCCGCTCACGTCTTCAAACGTTTTGGATTACCATCGAAGATCATCAGCGACCGAGACCCCCGATTTGCCTCCAAGTTCACACGGGAACTGTGTCGAATCCTGGGGATCCAACAAAATATCTCCATGGCATACCACCCCAGGACAGACGGACAATCGGAGCGTACTAACCAATGGCTGGAGCAGTACCTCCGCTTTTGGGCAAATGAGCGTCAAGATAACTGGGCAACCTTCTTACCAATAGCAGAATTTGCGCACAACAATTGGCCCCATGAGGCAACAAGGAAGTCCCCATTTTCCCTCCTCATGGGATATGACCCGCGCGCTGACTGGCTCGATAAGCCGTCCCCTATTCCCCAGGTCACCACGAGGCTCGAACAATTCCGAGAAGCCCGGAGGGAAGCACGCGATCTTATCAAAAAGGCACAATCAATGTGGGTGAAACATCGGGATACACCCAAATTCCGAGTCGGAGACTACGTATGGTTGGAGGGATGTCACTTAAGAACAAATCAACCAACAGCCAAACTCACGGCAAGATGGCATGGCCCCTTCAAAATCACATGAACCCTATCTCCTGTCAACTATCAATTGGAACTTCCCACGCAGTGGAGTATACACCCCGTGTTCCACATCGATCTTCTCACACCATACCGCGAAACGCTGATGCACGGGGAAAATTTCCAGCGCCCACAGCCTGATCTGGTAGAAGGAGAGGAAGAATACGAAGTCGAAAGGGTTCTAGACCACCGGCACTTCGGCAAGAAGAAGCGTCTGCAGTACCTGATCAAATGGAAAGGGTACCCCGACTTGGAGAATCAGTGGGTCGACAAGGATGACGTGTTCGCAGACGAAGCGATAGCTGAGTACCAATCATTGAATTCCCGAACCCCCAGCAGCTTAAAAACAGGAAGAACCGACTCACGACCCTTATTCCCCTCTCTCTATCGCAACACTGGATCCCTCATCTCTTCCATACTCTCAACCATGTCCTTTCCCTCTTCCGCCGATGCCATCTCTCGCGTTGCCCGAAATGCGGGACCGCTCACCTATCAAGAGGTCGTCGACGCCCTCCAGTCCACGATCCCCGCCTCCTACGACGACGGCACCAGCAACCCCGCCACCTGGTGGATCCTCTCCCAGGATGGCCAGCGCATCAACGAGGTCCCATTCACGACGGCCAAAGTTGATCGGCTTTGCCAAGCTCTCCCAGAGCTTGAGCGTTCCCCATCTCAACCTGTCCCAGTACGAGTCGAGTATCGAACCGAGGAAGAAGCCCAAGATGCAGGCGACGGTTGATTGGGAACGGTGGCAGGAGCAGAGGTGGAGGCAGATAGCAGAGGACTGGCAGAGGGAGCAGTTACGGAAGGCAGCGGAGAGGCGCCGAGAAGCCCTTCGGAGACGACGCGAGTGGATGCGAGAGAGGAGGGAGCGACAGGAGGCGAGGAGACAATCCTCGAACAAGTCCGAGGAAGCTTAGCGGACCATTACCCAGCTGAGCACCCACTAATTTCGACTGCCACCGACACTGACGACCCCCGTGAAACCCCATACGCATGCGACACTAGGGGTCGCCCCCTCTATCGAGGAGGTGTAAGGGCGGACGCGCCGCCCCCCTTCCCCCTCTTCCGACTCCGACACGCCGCCCTCGGGCCGCCTCCCCATGGTTACAAGTACAACCGCGGGGAGGACTTCGTGCACTACCCCATCACCAACGGACAGGGGGCTACGCGTCAAGCCGCGTACATGCAAGTCATCATGGGGGCCGACCCCATCGTGCTCGGGCTTGTACCAGACAGCGAGAAGGTATACTCGCAACCCCTGTATGCGGAACCCCACATCAAGGCCACGGGGAAGGAACAGTACCCCCAAGAAGACATGGCCCTCTTCGCCGGCGGCTACCACGACCGCCCCCGCCTCAATTGCGCCATCGGGGAACTTCACGACATCAGCCTTCGGGCAGAGGTGCACCGATACCGCGCCTACGCGTACGAGGCAGAGAGGATGGAGCAGCGTCTCCATCAACTCGCCGCCACGCTCGGAGGAATCAAGGGAGAGCTGGCTCGAAGTAAGTTCCGACTCGAGATGGCTAATACGTTGGAACGGATCGAAGAGGTGCAGGCGGGGTGGATGTCGGGACTGCGCCTTCGCCGGCGTGGGCGCCACGGCTGAAAAGGGGGTGATGTTGCGGACGGACTTCAGGGACTTCACTATACGGTACGAGGAGTAGAGAGGGACGCTTACTATACGGTTATGACTACGGTAGTAAGTAGAGATTAGTCATGGACATTAGGATCAGTCAGCACGTCGTGTTAGCATGTGATTGCTAGCACGACTCATTACTAGTAGAGCGGTAATAGGGTTCGAGCTATTACTGCTAGTAGTTGTTACGTTCGAGAGGAGCTTCAAAGCTGCCTCTACAATCTGTATAAATAGTGGACTGTGAAGACCAAGATGCGCTATCTTGGTCTTCTTCTCAAATACCACCTCTAATCACTCGTCTTCTAAAGGCCTTGTAGCCCTTTTTCCCTCTAAGGGACGTCTGTCTTGTCGTCTTGACCTTCGAGTCTAAGACCCTGGCCCTTTCGACGCATCAAGTTGGGGTTGCCTTAGTACTACTAGGACGCGTGTTGTGGATTGCCTTAGTCGTATTCTACGGGATCACTGAGACGCTTCATGCGCAATATCGATCAGCTAAGTTGTGAACGCCCTAGTCCGAGTTCAAGTCGAACTAAACACCGTGGTAGCATTACAGTAATCGCCCTTTTTCATGATTCTCCTAGCATGGGCCACCCCGGAATCGCCAACACACGCGAACTAATACGACGTGACTACTGGTGGCCCACGATACGAGAAGACGTTGAGGAATATGTCAAGGGATGCGCCGTATGTCAGGCCAACAAGATCAACCCCCACCGACAAAAACCCCACCTATTCCCCATATCCACTAACCCGGAGGCGGAACCGTTCGAAGTCGTTGCCATGGACTTCATTACCAAACTACCTCCATCGCAGGGATTCGACTCCATCCTTACGATTACCGACCACGATTGCTCAAAAGCCGCGATCTTCATACCTTGTCACGAAACTATTACCGCCGAAGGAGTAGCTTGACTGTACCTCCAACACGTCTACCCACACTATGGAATACCACGCAAGCTCATCACAGACCGAGACCCGCGATTCACGTCCGCATTTATGAAGGGGTTGTGTAGCACACTTGGGATACGACAAAACATATCCACCACATATCACCCCCAAACAGACGGCCAATCGGAACGCACCAACCAGTGGCTGGAGCAATACCTACGCCATTGGAGCAATGTGCAACAGGATAATTGGGCGGAAGCTCTCCCAGTGGCACAGTTTGCACACAACTCTTGGCCAAACGCTACCACGAAGCACTCCCCATTCTCACTTATTATGGGATGGGAACTGCGAACCAATTGGGTCTTGAAACCCACTCCCACACCATCGGTCGACCAACGCCTAGACGAAATGACCACGAGACGACAACACGCACAAGATTGTATCAAACACGCGCAGAACCTCATGGCCAAGAAGGGAAGAACCCGCTTCATCCCTTACGCTGAAGGGGCCCAGGTCTGGCTAGAAGGGACGAACTTGAGAACGTTCTACCCCACCGCGAAATTAGCCCCTAAATGTCATGGCCCATTCCGAATCAAGAAGGCCTTATCGGAAGTGACGTACGAATTGGAGCTACCGGTCACATGGAAGATACACCCGGTCTTCCATGCAAACCTCCTCACACCATATAAGGAAACGGAGCTGCATGGGGAAAACTTCCCACGACCTCCCCCTGACCTCGTGGACGGAGAAGAAGAATTTGAAGTGGAGCAGATCATGGGGTCACGACTTCACGGACGAGGGCGCAAACTGCAGTTCCTAATCAAGTGGAAGGGCTTCCCCATGAGTGACAGTTCGTGGGAGCCAGCTGACCACGTCAAGCATGCGCCAGAAGTTATCACCGACTTCTATCGCCACAACCCCACTGCCGATGGAGCAGGGCGAAAGTTATAAGAAGTCAACGAACAGAGGACGAAATCGCATCACCCACCATGACAACTCCCACTTTTAACACTGCCCCAGCCAACGACCGACCCCGTCCCCCCTCAGCTCTTATCCTCGAACGACTTACAGTCCCATCCCAATCGGAAGGAATCCCCACTCCCTTCGTGTCTCGAACGCCTTATTCAGCTCTCCCTTCACGACCACCGACCCCGGTCCTCGCCATAGCACTCAACATCCCCCCCACAAGTCCAACACCTCCACCGTCATCCCCTCCCCCACTTGAGCTCGCAGTAGCCCCCCTCTTGGAGGCACCCCCTGGCCTCACACCCGTTGTCCCCATGTTGCAGCTGGCATCTGAACTTCCCCATCCCTACTCACTGACTCCAGCGGCACCCCCTCGGCAGTTGCGACTGGACCCCTGTCTTGCATCTCTTGATGACGACGAGGAACCGATTGACGAGGGGGATGACGAAGAATCTGACGACCCCGGACTACCATTTTTCCTTAACACCCCCGACACCCCATTCTTCTTCCACCTCATGATCCCCTTGGAAGACGACGTCACAAAAGTTCTGGCGAAGTACATTTACTATCGCCGGGATTATCGCGAGATCGTCGGGACCTTGGGGAGAGGAAAGCCATGCTACTGTCAGGAGGTCTATCTGTCTACGCCCTGCCCTACAGCCATGCACCCCGTTATCTCCCCTCACCAGCTTGCTGTCTTCAGTCTGCAAGATCCTCGTGCCGTCACCATCAACGAGGTCTTAAGCGAACTCAAAAACCCCGTCTGTCGGCGGAGGTTTCAAGGTTGCGGCAGTACCTCGGGGATAAGATCGCCCTGGACGCGTGTCGGGCGGATCTACGACGGCTTGAGCAAGAAGCCACGCGGGACCAATTCCACCTAGACACCAAACTGGAAGGCCTTACCAAGCGTCTGCAGTACGTGGGCGCTATCCCCCTCATCACCGACAAATTCGTCGAGCTCACCACACGCCCCGTACGCCCCCGCCACTATTTCCCCGAACTCCCGCTTGTACCACGCCCCGGAGGACCTCTTGAGATGCCCCGTTTGGTGGACGGACCCAGCCGCACACAGAAGCGACGAAAGTGCTACCTGTGCAAGAAGCGAGGCCACAAGATGAGTGAGTGCCCGCAGCGACCTCCGTCTGGGGTATGCACCTGGTGCGCGAGCCGGGCTCACGAGTCAGCTAACTGCCTTATTCACCGACTCGCGCCCATTACCCCGGCCTTTGAGGAAGCCATCTGAGCATCCTCGATGGTGCGGGAAATGCCTCAGGTTCGACGCACGGCACGACGAGATAGAGTGTCCACAGTATGAGATGTGCAGGCGGTGTGGGGAGCGCGGGAGGTATCTGTTCCTCCGACGGCATGTCTGCCCAGTGGACGACCAGGATGATGAGACTAACGACCCCAGCGCTGATGTGTACGACTACATTGGCAGTGACTGAAGTCGTGGCGACTTCAGGTCTAACAGGGGGGTAATGTTACGATTTTCCTTCTTATTCCTTTGGACGCTTCCGTTCCTTACTTCTCATTCCCATACCCCACCTTGTTACGCCCATAACTCACCACGCGCCCAACCGTTTCCCATGATCTCTTCGTCGCACGATACGCCTTTACGTCCCCTTCCTTGTATATCAAAGTTCACGGCGCTCCGGTCTCAGCTGACTCCCACATGACCCCGCGCAATCATTACGTTTCCTACTATGGTTCTGCCCTTGTTCTGCTTTTGCTTAGGACTCCACGTATCGTGCCATATGTTTGTTGCATACAAACATCCTGTACTAGTATATAAGTCGCACGCTACCTAGCTTGTACGGTAGACTTGACTTCTTGTGTAATACCACATTGTTGTCAATCCACAAACGACTTATACGCTTGCTGTTTCGCTTGAGCACGACTTTGGTTCGCCTTTGTGCTTGAACCCCAGAACTTTCGAACTACCACCCGCGTGTCTGAGGAGACCATGTGGTGCTTATTCATCATCGAACTTAGTCTTAACTGACTACCTTGCATCCCGTCACCTCGGCTTGAACGACTTAGTGACGTGCACGTCGCACATAATGTTCCTGTGGTAACGTTACAGCAAGTATTGTTCTAACCACTGGTTGGTACGTTCTGATTGCCCATCTGTGCGTGGGTGATATGCCGTGGAGATGTTTTGTTCGATCCCAAGGATTTTGCATAACTCGCGTGTGAATTTTGATGCAAATTGCGGGTCCCTATCACTGATTATCTTGCCAGGTAATCCGAATCGGGGAAAAACGTGTTTTACGTACAGGGCGGCGGTTCCTTCGGCCGATATTTCTTCTTGGCAGGGGATAAACAAAGACATTTTTGTACAGTCATGATCCGTTATCGTGAGGATCGTGTCGCAGTCCTGTGCCACGGGGAGCTTGGTAATGAAGTCGAGGGTGATGGTTTCAAACGGCATGGCATCTGGTTTTGGGAATATAGGGCGCAGTGGCGCTTTGATGGCTCTGGTATTGACCTTGATCCTTTGACAGTCGGCGCACCCCTTGACGTAGTCCATAACCTCTTGACGCAGTCCAGGCCACCAGTAGTATCTTTCTACGAGTTTGATTGTACGGCTAATTCCCGGGTGTCCATATACGGGGGGGTCATGGTGCGTTTTGATGATTTCGCGTTTCTCGTGAAGGCCTCCCATAACCGCTCATCTTCCGTCTTTGTACCATGTGCCTTCAATCAGTTTGAGGCCATGTGGGTCTACCCATGGGCATATCTTGTCAGCGTCCTGTGCATAAATCGGGTTGACCTTTTCCATTTCTTGTACCGATATGGTGGCGTTGATTCGGAGTGGATCTTCTGTGGTGTCCAGTGAGGTTGCTCTTACGAAAACTTCATCTGGTAATACGGTGATGTGTTCGTTATCTCCTTCCCCTTGGTTGTAGTCTGGGCGTCTAGATAGGGCGTCGGCTCTTCCATTTGCTGTTCCTTTGATATGGTGAATCTCAATGTCATATTCAGAAAGTTCTAGTACTTCCCGGGCTACTCGGCGGCTTATCTTTTGTGGTGAGCGCCAATATTGCAGGTTCATGTGATCTGAGAAGACTTTGATCTTGTGTGGAGATCCCACCAGATAGTGTCGCCAGTTTCTAAGTGCTTTAACGATTGCCAAGAGTTCAAGGTCGTAGATGTCGTAATTCTGTTCTGCCGCACTGAGGGTGTTTGAATAATACGCGATGGGGTGTCTCTTGCCGTCCTCTTTGCGTTGGAGTAATACCGCTCCTACTGCAAATCCTGATGCGTCCACTTCTAGTTCGAACTGATCTTCCAGGTTGGCATGTGCAAGTACCAGTTCTTCCGTGACGAGGTTCTTGATTTTGTCGAAGGCTTCCTGTTCTGCGGTTGTCCATGTCCATTCGGTGTCTTTGCGTGTGAGTTTGTTGAGTGGTCGTGCATTGGTGGCAAAATTTCGAATGAAAGCGCAGTAAAAGTTGCAGAAACCTAAGAATGATTGCACCTGTTTGACATTTTTTGGGGTGGGCCATTCTTTGATGCCGGAAATTTTGACAGGGTCCATGCGAGTCACCCCCTTTTCAATGATTACCCCCAGGTAATCGATGCTAGGTGCGTGGAAAATGCATTTTTCCAGTTTGAGAAATAGGTCGTTTTGTTCCAATAGGTCCAGGATGTCGTGTACCGCGTCGATGTGTGCCTGTTCGTTAGACCTTGTAGCGATGCCAATGTCGTCCATGTATACCCTGATGATTGTCCCTTTTGTCTCATGGTATGCGATGAGGTCTTTGCAGATTTCGTTCATCATTGTTTGGAAGGTTGCCGGGGAATTTGTCAGTCCGAAGAACATTACCTGTAACGCTACCACGGCATTAGTCCGACTTGGACTCGTGCAAAGGCGTTCACGACTTAGCGGGTTTCGCGGTAATGCAGATAGGTGCGAAGGATCCCTTGGTAAACAACTAAGGCGGTCCAGAAAGCTCAGAGGGTCAGGACCAAGGCAACAAATACTAGTTGACATGAAATGACGAAGGCCTTAGACTCGAAGGTCAAGGAAAGTATCTAAGTCGAGACACAAAGGTCCAAAGAGAGGAGAGGGAAAGTGGTATTTGTGAAGAAGACCAAGATGGCGTGTCTTGGTCTTCTGAGCCCACTATTTATACATGTAAGAGGTAGCTTTAAAGCTCCTCTGCGAATCCAATAACCCGTAGCGTAAGTAGCTCAAACCCTACTATCGCTATCCTAGTAATGAGTCATGCTAGCTATCACATGCTAACACGACGTGTGGTGACTAAGTCCATGACTAATTCCTACTTACTATCGTAGTCATACCTGTATAGTAAGAGTCCACTTCACATCCATACCAGTATATTCGTCTGTCAAAGTCCCGATCGTGACATCACCCCCTTTTCAGCCGCGGCACCCACGACACCGGTGAAGGTGAGGACCCATCATCCAACCCTCCTGTATCTCCTCAATCCGTCCTAGTGCATCAGCCATCTCCAGCCGGAACTCACTACGTCCCAGTTCCGCCTTGACTCCACTGAGCGCGGCGGCGAGCTGGTGAAGCCGCTGCTCCATCCTCTCAGCCTCATACGTGTAGGCTCAGTAGCGATGGACTTCCGCCTTCAGGCTCACGTTGTGGAGCTTGCCGATCGCACGATCAAGGCGAGGGCAGTTGTGGTATCCGCCGGTGAAGAGGCTCATGTCCTCCTGTGGGTACTGCTCCTTCCCTGTGGCTTTGACATGAGGCTCGGCATAGAGGGGCTGCGAGTAGACCTTCTTGTTGTCCTCCACCAGGCCGAGCACGATGGGGTCGGAGCCCATGATGACTTGGACGTACGCGGCCTGGCGTGTCCATCCTTGTCCATCGTTGATGGGGTAATGAATGAAATCCTCCCCGCGGTTGTATCGGTACCCATGAGGTGGCGGCCCCAGGGTGGAGTGTCGTAATCGGAATAGAGGGAAGGGAGGGGGTGCGTCGGCCTGCACACCACCTCAGTACAAGGGGCGCCCATGAGTGTCGCAGGTGTAAGGGGTTTCAGTGGGGTCGTCAGTATCCGTGGCAGTGGAGATGAGGGGGTGCTCAGCTGGATAGGTGTCCGCTAAGCTTCCTCGGACTTGTTCGAGGATAGTCTCCTCGCCTCCTGCCGCTCTTTCCTCTCCCGTGTCCACTCTCGTCGCCTCCGAAGGGCTTCTCGCCGTCGTTCAGCCGCCTTCCTCAGCTGCTCCCTCTGCCAATCCTCTGCTACTTGCCTCCACCGTTGCTCCTTCCACCGCTCCCAGTCTACCGTCACTTGCATCTTGGACCTCTTCTTCGGTTCGGTACTCGACTCGTACTTGGAGAGGTCGAGGTGAGGGAGGCACAGACTCTGGGAGAGCTGCGCAAAGCCGATCAACTTCGGCCGTCGTAAAAGGGACTTCGTTAATACGTTGTCCATCTTGTGAGAGGATCCACCAAGTGGTGGGGTTGCTGGTTCCGTCGGTGTAGCTGGCCGGGATGGTGGATTGGAGTGCATCGGTGAGTTCTTGATAGGTGATGGGGCCCGTGTTGCGGGCAACTCGAGCAATGGCCTCGGCGGCAGAGGGAATGGACATGGTTGATATAATGGAGTGAAAGACACCAGATTGAAGAGGATGAAAGGATGATGGGGTTTGTCGCCGGGTCTGCGCTGTTCTTAAGCGATGTTCATGTCGGGGATTTAATGATTGATACTCAGCTATGGCCTCGTCTGCGAATACGTCATCCTTATCGACCCACTGATTCTCCGAGTCGGGATACCCCTTCCATTTGATCAGATATTGTAGGCGCTTTCTTCTGCCGAAGAGCCGATGGTCTAGGATCTTCTCGACTTCGTATTCCTCTTCCCCTTCTACTAAATCAGGGTGCTGGGCGCTGGAAATTTTCTCCGTGCATGAGCGTTTCGCAATAGGGCGTGAGAAGATCGATGTGGAATATGGGGTGGATGCTCCACTGTGTGGGAAGTTCCAGTTGATAATTTACCAGCGATAGGATTCACGTGATTTTGAAGGGTCCATGTCTTCTAGCCACCAGCTTGGGGGTTGGCTGATTGGTCCTCAGATGGCATCCTTCCAGCCATACGTAATCTCCGAGTCGGAATTTCGGGGTGGTTCGGTGTTTGACCCACATGAGTTGCGCCTTTTTGATGAGCTCATGGGCTTCTTTTCGGGCTTCTCGGAATTGTTCCAACCTCGTGGTGACCTGTGGGATTGGAGAGGGCTTATCGAGCCAATCAGCATGTGGGTTGTACCCCATGAGGAGCGAGAACGGGGACTTCCTTGTTGCCTCGTGGGGCCAGTTATTGTGCGTGAATTCTGCTATTGGCAGAAACACCGCCCAGTTGTCCTGTCGTTCATTGGCCCAGAACCGGAGATATTGTTCTAGCCATTGGTTTGTCCTTTCCGATTGTCCATCCGTTCGGGGGTGGTACGCCGTAGAGATGTTCTGTTTAATCTCTAGTATTTTGCAGAGCTCCCTTGTAAATTTTGATGCGAAGCGAGGGTCTCTGTCACTGATGATCTTTGAGGGGAGTCCGAATCGTTTGAAGACATGGGTCGCATAAAGTCCCGCGGTTTCTTCGGCCGAGATCTCTTCGTTGCAAGGTATGAATATAGACGCCTTGGTGCAGTCATGATCTGTCACAGTAAGGATGGAGTCGTAACCCTGCGACATGGGGAGCTTAGTGATGAAGTCAAGGGCTATGGTCTCGAACGGTAACGCATCTTCTTTAGGGGTTATGGGCGACAATGGGGCTTTTGTTGGACGCATATTGACTTTGTGTCTCTGACATTCGGCGCATCCCTGGACGTAGTTTCTCACGTCTAATTTCAATTCCAGCCACCAGTACCGTTGTTCCACCAGTCGTGTGGTTTTTGTGATTCTGGGATGTCCGTGTATCAGTGGGTCGTGATGGGCGGATATGAGTTCTCGTTTTTTGTCCAACGATCCTGTAATGACGTACTTCCCTTGCCGGTACCACGCTCTGTCGATATGCTTTAGTTGGTGTGGGTCTACCCAGTAGCAGAGGGCAATTTCGGTTTGCGGTGGTTGTTGGGTGGCTTGTACGGTCGTGACCCTCGCGAATATGTCGTCTGGTAGAACTATGACATTTTCATTGTCTTTTTCCCCTTGATCATAGTCTGGTCTCTGTGACAGGGCGTCAGCTCTGCCATTGTTCTTTCCTGGGATGTGGTGAATTTCGAAGTTATATTCCATCAGTTCGAGTACTTCCCGGGCTACTCTCTGGCTTATCTTCTGCAGGAGTTTCCAGTACTGGAGATTCATGTGGTCCAAGTAGATTTTGATTTTGTGTGGGGATCTGGCTAGTAGCGGTCTCCAGTGCCTAAGTGCCTTGACAATGGCAAGGAGTTCCAGGTTGTAGATGTCGTAGTTTCTCTCAGCTTCGTTCAGGGTGGCTGAGTAATACCTGAGGGGGTGCTTTTTGCCGTCTTCTTTCCTCTGAAGTAGTACCGCTCCTGTCGCGAATCCTGACGCGTCCACCTCCAGTTCAAATGGGTCGTCCAGCTTTGGGTGAGTGAGCACTGGTTCTTCTGTTACCAAAGACTTGAGTTTCTTAAAGGCTTCGTCTTCTTCGTCCATCCATCTCCATTCCGTGTCCTTTCTCGTGAGTTTATTGAGAGGTTTGGCATGTGTGGCGAATCTGCAAATGAAGAGTCAGTAAAAATTGCAGAAGCCTAGGAAGGAGCGTACGTCACGGACCTTCATTGGCGTGGGCCAGTCTTTGATGCCTGAAATTTTTACCGGGTCCATGTGTGTTACCCCCTTTTCAAGGATTACCCCCAGGTAATCCATTCGCAGCTTATTGAAGAGGCACTTCTCGAGTTTGAAGTACAGGTCGTGTTCCATGGCAACTTGAAGTACATCGCTTACGGCTTCTTCATGTTCTTTTTGTCCCACTGGGTCCCTTGTAGCTATGCCGATGTCATCCATGTAGACTCGTATGATGGTGCCTCGTTGTTCGTGTTTCACGATGGTGTCTTGGTATATGGTGTTCATCATAGTTTGGAAGGTTGCCGGCGAATTGGTGAGTCCGAAATACATGACCGTGGGTTCGAAGAGTCCATACCGTGTTTTAAATGCTGCTTTATGTTCGTCTCCTTCCCTTATCCTTACATTATTGTACCCCCATCGGACGTCTAGTTTGGTGTAGGTGTGTGCTCGACTGAGATCCGTGATGAGGTCGGAGATGAGAGGAAGAGGGTATTGATTGTGGATGGTGACTGCGTTGATCTTCCGGTAGTCTTGTACCGGTCATAGTTTCCCATCCTTCTTCTTCATCAAGAAGAAGGATGAAGCGTAGGGAGATTTGGAGGGACGTATGTACCCTTTTTTGAGTTGTTCGTCCAGGAATTCCTTGAGCTTGCCATCTTCTTCTTGTGTCATGGGGTAGACTTTGCAGTCAATCGCCAATGGTGTTCCTTCCTTAAACTTGATCGCGTGATCCCATGGTCGAGAAGGGGGGAATCTGTTGGATGCTTCCTCATTGAAGATCTTTGCAAACTGTGCGTAAGCTGGAGGGAGTTCTACTTTATCATGGAACTGCTTAGCTTCGATAGCCAGTTCCGTTGCAGTGGTATGTAGGTGATTTTCCTCTTCTAGTTCTTCAACGATGTTCCCTTTTTCTTCTTCCGTGATCGTAGTTCCTATGATGTGGTGTTCTTTGCTAGGATTGATTGATCAGATGACTATTGGTAGCATTTTCTCGTGTATAGTGGCGTATCTCCAGTTGATCGTCGGTTCGTAAATGGCCAGCCAGGGGTATCCAAGTACCAGGTCCTCGTTCCCTAAGTCGGTGACTAGAAAGCGCATTTTTTGTCGCCGTTGATTAGTTTGAACGTCAAGGTCTACGAAGTGAGTGATACTGCCCGCTTTGTTTTCCATGTTATCTATATTCCATATTTTCCTCGGGCGTTCGAGCGTTTGCAATCCAAGGCCCATTCTTTTAGCGAATGAGGGACATATGAAGTTGTCTGTTGCTCCCGAGTCTACCAATGTTTTGATGTCAGCCATAGCGTAATTCGTGCGGATCGAGACTGGAATTCGAAGAGATCGATAGTGAGTCATGATTACAGAATTACAATTGACTGCCCTCACCCAGGCCGATGGGTTCAGGCGTTCTGAAAACCCTCCTTTCCCCACATCTCTTGGAGGATGAGGTCCTTTACATCATCTGTTTCCCCTGCTACTCCAGCCAACCAATCCTTTGCCCGTTGCTGCGGAGGTGCCGTACTGGTTGTTCGGACTTGTGCTGGTTCTTCTTGCACATAATAGTTGGTTTCAGTCATCCGACTAGTGGTCACTCGCTTGCGTGGCTGTGGGCAGTTTCGTGAGAAGTGTCCCGTCTGGTTACAGTTGTAGCAGACTACTGTCCTCATATCTCAAGGTGGAGGTCCTCCTCCTCGTCCATATCCTCCTCGTTGCGGCCTTGGGATGAAGGGCCTATTTGCGTCTCCTACTTCTGCCACCCTTGCACGTGTCCTATCTGCTGATGTGTCCATTGCGTTCGGATCGAATCTGGGCGGTGGTGGTCCTCGTGGTGGGCCCCAATTGGGGGGTTGTGGCCTCCAGCGGGGTTGTGCAGATGAAGGGGGCGTCTTGCTTTTGAAGTTGTCGAGACATGCTTTCATATGGATATATTGTTTTTGTCGACGTAGGGCGCATCTTTTCCAATCTTCGAAAGTGTGGGGTTCATCTAGCTCATACACCTTCATGAAGAGAGCTCGTGGTAGTCCCGCCGTAAATTGATCGATGGTTTGTCGATCGTTCAAGTTGTAGTGAGCTTTCCTTGCTAGACATTCGAATTGAACCACATACGCGTCAATGTCTTCTCCTGTCATTTTAATTCCCTTCTGGAGTTCGGCTTGGGCTTGTTCTTCCTCCAAAATATTGGAGAATTGTTTTGCGAACTTGGTGGCGATGTAATTCCACAGGGTCTGGGAGTATTGACTTACTCCTCTCCGTACTTCTCGGTTTAACCATTCGAGCATGGTCAGCGTCCATTCGCTAACGTTGACTCCTTTGACATATCCTAGGAAGAGGAGCGATCTTTGGTATTCATTTTGCATGATGGGGGCGTCCAGATTCATCCCCCAATATACATGCCATTGCGTTAGGAAGGCCTCGTATTTAGTACGGTCTCCGTCATATACTGTCAGAGGTTCACCTGACAGTCTGTCTGATCCGTGTCCTCCGCCTCCTCCTATTCCGGGAGGGGGTCCTCCTCCTCCTGGTGGTCCCGGTGGTCCTTCTCCTCCTGGTGGTCATCCTCCTCCTGGGAATCCTCCACCCGTGGGTCCTTGGCCTGGAAATCCCCTGGGGAGTCCTCCAGGTGGTGGCGGCGGTCCTGTCAGTGGATCTGGTTGGTCTGGGCCTATTGCTCTGAACAGTGCCGCATCGTCTGCCATCATTCTGTGACCTGTGGAGGGGTTTATGGGATTGAGGATTGCTTCTGCTTCTTCTCTAATGTGTCGTACTTCTTCTATGGTTTGGATTTCTGTGACGGTGGCCATGGGACTTCTGATGTGAATCTCTTCTGGGACCGTGATGTGTAAGGACTCAGCTATATGTGCTAGTAGGCTTGAGTCGTCTCCTGTTCCCAGTCTTATTTCGCTCTCCGTTGCAGTGTGTTCTTCTGCTGGTTCTTTGTGGCTTGACTCCGAAGGTGCCTGTTCCCTCGGCTGTTCTTCTTCGCTTTCGTCCTCGCTGCTACTGTCTCCGTCGAGTGATCCCCAGTTGTCTCCGTGAAGTTCTCTTGAGTCGATGTCACAACAGTAGTGTCTTCCTGCCAGTCTGACGACGTCCCACCAATTATCTATTGGGTTCCACATAATCTCCGTCCAGCAGAAGTTAGAGTAGTTAAACTCAACTGGTCAGTACCTGATAGCTTCTCCTGGAAAGTCGACGAAGTACCCGGTGTCTCCTCTATATTCTCTCCACCTAGCTGCACCTAGAAATCGTCGCGGTACTGATCTTTCTCCTCTTGTTTCGAGGGTGTAGGTTCTGAAGTTTCTCCACTGGTCTCTTGTGGTGAACGCCATGGTTGGGGGATCTTGGTCTTAATGTAACGCTACCACGGCGTTAGTCTGACTTGGACTCGTGCAAAGGCATTCATGACTTAGCAGGTTTCGCGGTAATGCAGATAGGTGCAAAGGATCCCTTGGTAAACAACTAAGGCAGTCCAGAAAGCTCGGAGGGTCAGGACCAAGGCAACAAATACTAGTTGACGTGAAATGACGAAGGCCTTAGACTCGAAGGTCAAGGAAAGTATCTAAGTCGAGACACAAAGGTCCAAAGAGAGGAGAGGGAAAGTGGTATTTGTGAAGACCAAGATGGTGTGTCTTGGTCTTCTGAGCCCACTATTTATACATGTAAGAGGTAGCTTTAAAGCTCCTCTGCGAATCCGATAACCCGTAGCATAAGTAGCTCAAACCCTACTATCGCTATCCTAGTAATGAGTCATGCTAGCTATCACATGCTAACACGACGTGTGGTGACTAAGTCCATGACTAATTCCTACTTACTATCGTAGTCATATCCGTATAGTAAGAGTCCACTTCACATCTGTACCGTATATTCGTCCGTCAAAGTCCCGATCGTGACACGTTGGATGATGGACAGTGGTGCAACACACCACATCACACCACATCGGTCCGACTTCAAGGACTACTCCCCATGTAAAGGCGCTGTGCGCTTGGGAGATAAGTCCACAATTGACCAAGTTGGTGTAGGCTCTGTCGTCTTCACTACGAGCCAAGGCATTCCCATCACCCTCTCCAATGTGCTACACCTACCACAGGTGAAGACACGCTTCTTGTCGACGTGTGCTCTAGCACAAAAGGGTGTGGAAGTGGCCTTTGACAGTGGCTCATTCAAAATTTCTGTCAATAAGAAGTGTGTAGCTCTAGGCTACTTAGAGGACAACCTATACTGGTTGGATGCCTCAAGTATTGGCCTCAATGCACACTCCAAAAGTGCTTCCACCACTCTTGAAATCTGGCACCAGTGCATGGGACACCTCTCCCCTGCTGCTCTTAAGGCATATGGTCCCTCTGCCACTACTGGCATGGACATTGATGGCTCTACCACGCACTCTACAGTGTGTCGTGGGTGCAAGTTGGGTAAATCCACTCGCCAGCCCTTCTCTGCATCCTCCACCAAAAGGACAACACATATATTTGAGGTTGTACACAGTGACCTAGCCGGTCCAATGCAAACTCAGTCCCTACAAGGCTCCTTGTACACCGCCACCTTCATAGACGACCACTCCAAACATGCAGTGGTGTACTTCATTAAGTTGAAGGATCAGTTAGTGAAAGTGCTACAAATGTATTTGTCTTGGGGTGAAACCCAGACGTCACACAAACTGCGCGCACTCCACTCTGACCGCAGAGGCGAGTACATGGCGAGCCAAGTACAGGACATTCTCAAGCAGAGAGGGATAGAGCATCACCTTACGATGCCAGGTTCACCACAGTCAAACGGGAAAGCCGAGCAGTTTAACCGCACCATTACAGATAAGGCAGCAGCTATGATGCACACTGCTGGTCTGTCTAAAGGCTTCTGGGAGCATGCCTTCAACGCTGCGGTACACATCTATAACCGCTCTCCCACCCGTACACTTAAGTGGCGCACCCCATATGAGCTCTGGCACTCTGGCAAAGTGCCTGATGTCTCACATCTTCGCATCTTTGGATGCAAGGGGTACATGCACGTACCTGCTGATAAGCAATGCAAATTAGATGCGAAGGCCGTTGAGGTCACGCTTATTGGGTTTGAGCCTGAATCAAAGGGCTATTGGCTTTGGGACCGACAAACCTGCTCCGTTCGTCTGTCCAGGGATGTGACATTCGATGAGAGTAGTTTTCCTTCCCTGCAGGGTACTGAGACACACCCTGTACAAACACCTTCTGCGCCTAACAGCGTAGCCCCACATGTCTACACACCAGTGAATGCCGTGCCTAACCCGCCGGCACCACTACCACAGCAAGCACCCTCCCCTACACACTCTGACAGTAGTGAAGAGGAGGATGTTGAAAATATTCTAGACCCTAAACCAGAGCACCCCCACACGCCACCACCACCTGCACCACCCACTCTGCCCACCACTCCTAAGCAGGAGCACACCACTCCCACTTCTCCACCCCCACGTCAAAGTGCAACGCGCATTATGCGCCATGTCCCTCCTCCACCTTCACCAGAAATGCCTGGAAGTTTTGAGGACCGTGCACAGCGTAGTCAGCTGTTGCGCGAGATGGACAGTGCACCGCGACGCTCTGCTTGTGTCCCTGTGCCCAATCCCCGCTACTTCATGGCGGATAATGTGGCACAGCGCGGCAGAAGGCTGGGATATGTGGAGCTGTTAGCTGCAGCTTATGTTGGCAGAGACCCTGCAACCTATGCAGAGGCCATGCGGTCTGTGGATGCAGACAGGTGGACTGAGGTGTGTCAGTATGAGATGGATGCACTCGCCAAGAATGGCACATGGGAGTTAATGGATCTCCCGCCTAATTGCAAGGCAGTAAAATCCAAATGGGTCTTTAAGCTCAAGGCGGATGGCCGCTACAGAGCTCGCTTGGTGGCTAAGGGATTTATGCAGATCCCTGGCATAGATTTTGATGAAACCTTCTCCCCTGTCGCACGATTTGAGTCGCTACGATTACTTCTGGCATTGGCCACGCTGGAGGACTGGCACATCCATCAGATGGATATCAAGTCTGCTTTTCTCAATGGCGTGCTTGATGAGGAGATCTACATGGAGCAACCACAAGGTTTCACTGTCACTGGCTCCGAGACGAAGGTGTGCCACCTAGTCAAGGCAATATATGGTCTCAAACAAGCCTCCCACGCATGGAACTTACAATTCCATGGAGTGCTCATTGCACTAGGCTTTAAGCAGACATTTGCCGATGCAGGCGTATACATGATGCCTCAACGAGAGGGGGATGGTCCACTCTTCGTTATTGTTTACATTGATGACATCACTATCTTGGGTGCTTCTCTGGAGAACATCAAGCGTTTGAAGTCAGACCTCTCTGAACGCTATGAAATGACAGATCTCGGGGAGATAGAATCATATCTTGGTATGCATATTGTGCGCGACTGCTCCCTCAGATGCATTGAAATAGACCAGTCTGGCTATATAAAGGATGTCCTTGAACACTTTGGCATGACTGATGCCACTCCACACAACACACCCTTACCCGCTGGTGCTGAAGAGCACCTTATTAAATATACTGGCCAGGCCACTGCTTCTGACATTACGCACTACCAGTCACTAATTGGTAGTCTGCTGTACATTCAGATTGGCACTAGACCTGACATTGCCTTTGCTGTATCACGTTTGGCGCAGTATGCAGCAAACCCTTTCCCCCAACATCTACAACTAGTGCAGTATGTTCTGTCCTACCTAGCAGGAACTGTGGACATGCGCATTGTCTATGATGGTGCCAGTGGAGATGGCCTTCATGGCTATAGTGACTCTTCCCTGGGTGACCAGGTTGACGACAGACACTCCACTTCGGGTTATGTGTTCCTTTTAGCCAATGGTGCAATAAGCTGGTCTTCACGCAAGCAAAAGACAGTAGCTCAAAACACTACAGAGGCGGAATACATGGCCATGACCGACATGGCCAATCAAGCCGCTTGGTATCAGAGCTTCCTTAAGGAACTTGGGTACGAGGTCGACGACCCCATCCCATTACATGGTGACAACAAGGGTGCCATTGATTTGGCCTTGAACCCTGTCACTAGGAGGCGATCCAAGCACATTGCGATACGGCACCATGTCATTAGGGAGTACATTGAAAAGGGCACTATCGCTCTAATCAGAACCCCTACACTGGAAATGGTTGCAGATGGCTTCACCAAGTCACTTGCTCACACCCTGCTCCACCAACACAACGTTGACATGGGCTTGTGCTAGTCCCAGATTGCTGATCATGGGGAGATGTTGATAAGTGACCTGTGCACACTTAGCGGCTCTATGGACATATCAGATATGGACTGCTGTAGATTAGATATACAGGACTCATGTAGATTAGATGTATGATCATCACAATCTCGGACCTTACCATTATCTATGACATCACTGTACAATGACATCACACGGACTACTCTGGACTTGTTATTGTACTACACTTTTGGACTATCCTTTTGTTATATCTTTATTGTGATGTCACTATGATATCATCTTTGTTCTAGATTCTCTATTGTACTTATTGTCTAAGTACTTCCCTTTGTTCTGACCCACTCATTGTTCCAGGTCTTATTGTATTCTGTCTATTGTATAACGCCCTTATTGTACAAGTGCGTCATTGTCTCTAGACTGTATAAGTAGTGTACCATGTATGCCCTGATAGCCCCAGTTCTCACTCTGTGTGTTACGGTACGAGCTCAGCGGACTCTGACTACAATACGAGGTTGGAAGTGAACACTTACTATACGGTTATGACTACGATAGTAAGCGTAAATTAGTCATGGACTCATCATCAGTCAGCAAGAGTCGTAGTAGCATGTGATAGTTACTATGACTCATTACTAGGATAGCGATAGTAGGGTTCGAGCTATTATTGCTAGTAGTAGTTACCTTGAAGAGGAGCTTCAAAGCTGCCTCTGTAACATGTATAAATAGTGGACTGTGAAGACCAAGATACGCCATCTTGGTCTTCTTCCAAATACCACTCTCATCTTCTATCCTTGGGGGGATTCCTGAAAACCCCCTTTACTCCTAAGGGACAACCTTGTCTTAGATCCTGACCTTCGAGTCTAGGAATCTGGCCCTTTCAACGCGACAAGTCGGAGTTGCCCTAATACTGGCTGGGCGCATACTGTGGATCGCCTTAGTCATTTTCTATGGTCTTACCGAGACCCTGCGAGGGTACTTACGACCAGCTAAGTTGTGAACGCCTTTCTACGAGCTCAAGTCGGGCTAAACGCCGTGGTAGCGTTACACTGTGCTATCAGGTATGTTTCCTACTCCTGTAATACCACCCAGTTCTCACTCTGTGCTATCAGACATCTCTCTAAGCTTACCTTGCAAGATCTCTGTTATCCCTGTCACTGCTCATATCTCACCACAGTCTTCTTTGTCCACTGTGAGTATGATTGTCTTCATCTATGCTGTTCATCATTATCGTCCAATGGGAAGACATACAACACGAGGCAGAAACTGTGGAACTGCAGAAAACACATGTCCAATGCCACTGATGGTGGCTGAAACATACAGTCCATGGGTGCATCAAGCCACAGGGACGAGGCACAGGAAAGTCAAGACAAATATGGTAATGGATCACAAACCAGGCACAATTGATAATACACGTTCTAATCCAGGCACAAGCTTATCTGGACTCTTCTGGTGCAGTCTAGGCCAGGTCACATGCCAGGGTCACGTGACAGGCAATGACATTGTCCGGTGCTAATCTTCCAGACCTTGAGGCAGATCTGTTGGGAACATATACTGGGTGGCCAATATGGCAGTGCGCAGATGCAGTGTAATGTTACCACAGGAATGTTATGTGCGACATGCACATCACTAAGTCGATCAATCCGAGGTAACGGGACGTGAGTTAGCCGGTTAAGGCTAAGTTCGATGATGAACAAGCACTACACGGTCTCCTCAGACACGCGAGTGGTAATCAGGGGTTCTGGGGTTCAAGTGCAAAGGCGAACCAAAGTCGTGCTCAAGCGAAACAGTGAGCCAAAGTCGTTCGCGGATTGACAGTGATGTGGTATTACACAAGAAGTCAAGTCTACCGTACAAGCTAGGTAGCGTGCGACTTATATACTCGTACAGGATGTTTGTACGCAACAAACATATGGCGCAATCAGTGGAGTCCTAAGCAAAAGCGGAACAAAGGCAGGACTTTAGTGGGAAAATGTGGTGACTACGCAGGGTCATGTGGAAGTCAGCTGAGGCCGGAGCGCCGTGAACTTTGATATACAAGGAAGGGGCCATAAGGGCATATCGTGCGGTGAAGATATCATGGGAAACGATTGGGCGTGTGATGATTATGGGCGTAACAAGGTGGGGTATGGGGACAAGAAGTAAGGAACGGAAGCGTCCAAGAGAAAAGGAAGGAAAATCGTGACATTACCCCCCTGTCAGACCTGAAGTCGCCACGACTTCAGTCACTGCCAACGTAGTCGTATACATCGGCGCTGGGGTCATTAGTTTCGTCATCCCGGTCATCCACCGGGCACACATGTCGGCGCAGGAACAAATACCTGCCTCGCTCTCCACATCACCTACACGCCTCGTACTGCGGGCATTCAATCTCGTCGTGCCGCGCGTCGAACCTCAAACACTTCCCACACCAGCGGGGGCGCTCTGAGGGTTCCTCAAACACTGGGGTAATGGGCGCAAGGCGATGAATAAGGCAATTTTCGGAAGCATGAGCTCGACTTGCGCACCACGTACATACCCCCACTGGTGGTTGGTTAGGACACTCGTTCATCTTGTGACCTCGCTTCTTACACAGATAGCACTTGCGTTGCTTCTGAGTTCGGCTAGGTCCTTCTGCAAGGCGGGGCATTTCCAATGGCCCGCCCGGCCATGGTACAAGGGGGAGTTCGGGGAAGTAATGGCGAGGGCGTATGGGACGTGTGGTGAGTTCGACGAACTTGTCGGTGATGAGGGGGATAGCGCCGGCGTACTGCATACGCTTGGTGATACCCTGAAGCTTTGCGTCTAGGTGGAACTGGTCCCTCGTGGCTTCTTGTTCGAGACGCCTCAAGTCAGCCCGTCGCGCATCTAAGGCGATCTTATCCCCAAGGCACTGCCGCAATCTTGCGACCTCCGCGGATAAGCGGGGGTTTTTGAGCTCGCTCAATACCTCGTTGATAGTGACTGCGCGCGGGTCCTGTGGGCTGAAGACCGCAAGTTGATGAGGGGAGATAATGGGGTGCATAGCCGAGGGTCGGGGCGTCGACAGGTAGACCTCCTGGCAGTAGCAGGGCTTTCCCTTCCCCAAGGTTCCGATAATCTCCCGATAGTCCCGGCGATAGTAAATGTACTTCGCCAAGACTTTCGTGACATCGTCCTTGAGTGGGAGCATAAGGGGGAAGTAGAATGGCGTGTCAGGGGCATTCAGGAAGAAGGGTAAGCCAGGGTCGTCCGACTCCTCATCATCCCCGTCATCAATCGGCTCCTCGTCGTCATCGAGAGATGCGAGCCGAGGGTCCGGTCGTAATTGACGAGGGGGAATGGAGGGCGTTAGCGAGTAAGGGTGAGGTAATTCTGATGCTAGCCGCGTCATGGGGACGACCGGTGTGATACCTGGGGGAGCCTCTAGGAGTGGTGCCACCGTGGGTTCGAGCGGTGGTGGGGATAACGGTGGTGGTGTCGGGCTGGTGGGGGAGATGTTGAGTGCAATGGCGAGGACGGGAGTCAGAGGTCGTGAGGGAAGAGCTGAGTATGGCGTTCGGGATACGAAAGGGGTCGGGATCCCTTCGGACTGCGAGGGGACGGTGAGTCTTTCGAGGATTAGGGCTGACGGTGGATGGGGGCGGTCGTTGGCTGGGGCAGTGTTCGAAGTGGGAGTTGTCATAGTAGGTGATGCAGTTTCGCCTCTTGTTCGTTCAGCTTTTTATAACTTTTGTCCTGCTCCATCAGCTGTGGGGTTGCGGTGATAGAAGTCAGCGATTGCGTCTGGCGCATGTTTAATGTGGTCAGCTGGCTCCCACGAGCTATTGCTCATGGGAAAGCCCTTCCACTTAACTAGGAATTGCAGTTTGCGCCCTCGCCCATGGAGTCGCGACCCCATGATCTGCTCCACTTCGAATTCTTCTTCTCCGTCCACGAGGTCAGGGGGAGGGCATGAGTAGTTCTCCCCATGCAGCTCCGTCTCCTTATATGGCGTGAGGAGGTTCGCGTGGAACACCAGGTGTATCTTCCACGTGGTTGGTAGCTCCAGCTTGTACATCACCGCTGATAAGGCCTTCTTAATTCGGAAGGGGCCATGGCGTTTGGGGGCCAGCTTCGCAGTGGGGTAGAAGGTTTTCAGATTTGTCCCTTCCAGCCAGACCTGGGCCCCTTCGGCGTAGGGGATGAAGTGGCTTCTTCCCTTCTTTGCCATAAGTCCTTGCGCGTGTTTGATGCAGTCTTGCGCATGCTGCCGCCTTGTGGTCATCTCATCTAGGCGTTGGTCAACCGATGGTACGGGGGTGGGTTTTGAAACCCAATGGTTCGTGGTTCCCATCCCATAATGAGTGAGAATGGGGAGTGTTTCGTTGTAGCGTTCAGCCAAGAATTATGCACGAACTGTGCTACTGGGAGCGCTTCCGCCCAATTGTCCTGTTGTACATTACTCCAGTGGCGCAGATATTGTTCCAGCCATTGGTTGGTGCGCTCCGATTGGCCGTCTGTTTGGGGGTGATATGCAGATGAAATGTTTTGTCGTATTCTGAGCGTGCTGCACAATCCTTTCATGAACGCAGATGTGAATCGTGGGTCTCGGTCTGTGATGAGTTTGCGTGGTATCCCATAGTGCGGGTAGACGTGTTGGAGGTATAGCCGTGCTACTCCTTCAGTGGTGATAGTTTCGTGACAGGGTATGAAAATCACGGCTTTTGAACAGTCATGGTCGGTGATCGTAAGGATGGAGTCAAATCCCTGAGACAGAGGTAGCTTGGTGATGAAATCCATCGAAACGACTTCAAATGGTTCTGCCTCCGGGTCGGTGGATATGGGAAATAGGTGGGGTTTTTGTCGGTGGGGGTTAATTTTGTTGGCTTGACATACGGCGCATCCTTTGACATATTCTTCTACATCTTCTCGTATAGTGGGCCACCAGTAGTCGCATCGTACTAGTTTGCGTGTGTTGGCAACTCCAGGGTGGCCCATGCTTGGAGAGTCGTGAAAGAGAGTGATTACCCCCCGCTTAAGATCGTTGTCCCCGACAACGACTAACGCATCATCTTTCCACCACAGCCCATCGTGCTGTTTGAGGTTGTGGTGTTCTGTTACGATTTTCCTTCTTTCTCTCATGGATGCCTCCGTTCCTTGCTTCTCATCCCCGTACCCCACCTTATTACGCCCATAACTCATCACGCGCCCAATCGTTTTCCATGATCTCTTTACCGCACGATACGCCCTCACGTCCCCTTCCTTATATATCAAAGTTCACGGCGCTCCGGCCTCAGCTGACTCCCACATGACCCCGCGCAATTGCCCTATCCCCTACTATAGTTTCGCCTTTGTTCTGCTTTTGCTTAGGACTCCACATATTGCGCCATATGTTTGTTGCGTACAAACATCCTGTACTAGTATATAAGTCACACGCTACCTAGCTTGTACGGTAGACTTGACTTCTTGTGTAATACCACATCGTTGTCAATCCACGAACGACCTGTACGCTCGCTGTTTCGCTTGAGCACGATTTTGGTTCGCCTTTGCGCTTGAACCCCAGAACCCTCGATTACCACCCACGTGTCTGAGGAGACCGTGTGGTGCTTGTTCATCATCGATCTCGGTCTTAACCGACCGTCTCGCATCCCGTTACCTCGGCTTGAACGACTTAGTGACGTGCACGTCGCACATAACGTTCCTGTGGTAACTGTAACGTCTACCACGGACGTTTGCCTGACTTAGGCACTGTTGTAACGTGGGTTCCCTCGGGGGTGAAATCTGTGTATATCCGATAGCGGGAAGACTGCGGGATGAGGCTGATACGTGCCGGTGGAATCTCTATACGTATAGAGAGTCTCTTCTATGGGAACTCCTGCTGGTGGACTTGGGACGGTGTGGACGTATTCCCACTGGAGGTTATCAACGATGTAATAACAGTGAGTCGGACGGGCGGTCCTGGCGTTGAGGTATTCAAAGATGAGGTGGCACGTAGTTCCGGGCGGATAGGGTACTACTGGCGAATCTACCATTCACGGAGGAAGATGGAGATAGTGTCACGGGGACCCCCCTTGGTCTCAAAGGGATATGCTGGAGCTAGTTCACTTAAGGGCTACTACGGGCCCTTAGCACAGAAGACGAGTCAGAAAGTGGTATTCGAAGAAGACCAAGATGGGGATCCTGGTCCGTACTACTGCAAGCTTAAATACATGTAAGGGAGTTAGTTCCGACTCCGCTTGAACTTGTAAGTAGCCAATAGCGTAAGTAGCGTATTCTAATAATAGAATGCGCAGTCGTTGTCGTAATCCACAACACGTACAACAATAGAGTCATCAGTCAGCAGGCGTAATCGTCAGTACGTACAACAATAGAGATCATCAGTCAGCCGAGACACGAGGCAGTAAGATCCGAAGTCCATGACACATTACATCTGACATACCGAGTCATCGCGAATACGTCAGAGTCCACGACCGGGCCGAGCAGTCCGAGAACGAAACGTAACATCACCCCCTTTTCAGCGTCAAGCCCCAGCTTGACCACGCATGACGGCAAGGGGGTTAGTACCCACGGAGCGCAACGCCCTGATGCGGGATATCTCCTCCGCGTCTTGCTCCGCCTTGGGTCCGCGGTGAAGCGAGGCCCGAATGTTCTCGATGCGGTCTACCGCATGCGCCCGCTGGAGTCGGGCAACGCACCTGTTGCGATCTATCTCCAGCCTCTCCAGCTTCATCTGCTCCGCCGCTATGCGATGCTGCTGTGCCCGCCATCCCAACGTCATGCAGCGATAGCGGTGCACCTCGGCAATGAGGGTCGCGTCCTTCTGATGGAGGAGCGCCTGGTCGACCGAGTCGACTAATCCTGCATCGGAGAGCAGGAACGTGAGGTCGTCGTCGGTGTAAGCGGGGGCAGAGGACTGCTCGTCGTAATAGGGGGTGGCGTGGACGGGCTTCCCGTATTGCTGGTTGCAATTGGCTCGGAAGGCCAATACGAAGGGGTCGGCGGTGAGGATGAGCTGAGTATACCGGGCCGGCCAAAGACGTTCTTGAGCGTCTCGAATCTGAAAGGGAATGTAATGGACTCCCCTGTTGTACTCGTACCCCCTGGGAGGGGGTGTCTCCGCACGACTCTCGGTCTCCTGCACAAGTTCCTCCTCTTGATCGCGGCGAACCGCGGATGGATACTGCGTCGATAGTGTGATAGCTTCCCCGGTGGGTCCGCAAAGCGGGGGGGTTTCCGAGTGTGTCGTGGTAAGATGGGTGGCGTAACGTAAATATTGATGCGCCTCGAGGCGCTCCGCCGGGTCGTACGGGTCCCCGCCTTCGTCGGGTCCCGGGGGTGAGGCTGGTCGACTGGGGACGTACCCCTGTTGTTCGTCGCCCGCTGGAGTGGGCGCTCGGGTTGGGACGTACTGGGAGGCAAGTCGGCTGGGCTGGTTGGTCTCGGAATAAACAGTGGGGGTCGGTGAAGGAACTGGGGATGGCCCGGGGGAAGGAGGACGATCTCCTCGTTGGTGAAGGGCGAGGGTAGACGACAGGGGTGACGATGGCGTGGACTGTACTCGGTAAGGTGCCGAAAGTTCGGTGTTGACGACATATCGGAAGTTGACTGGGGAGGAGGGACGCATGAGTAGATGGGTGAGCAGAAGGGGGAGATGGGGACGTCTCTTGGAGTTTCCCTGCGTTTATATGCGCCTCTCTGGCGGGGTTAGAATTTTTGAACTCCCTTATCGTGTCGTCTGCGAATACGTCATCCTTATCGACCCATTGGTTATCTGAGTCGGGGTATCCCTTCCATTTGACCAGGTACTGAAGTTTGCGACTTCTGCCGAACCGCCGAGAGTCTAGAATCTTCTCGACTTCGTATTCTTCCTCGCCGTTAACCAAATCTGGCGGTGGGCGCTGATAATTGGGCCCGTGCGTGAGTGTTTCGCGATAAGGCGTCAGGAGGTCCACATGGAACACTGGGTGTATCTGCCACTGCGTGGGAAGCTCTAATCGATAATTGACTGCGGACATCACCTGAGCGACCTTAAAGGGGCCGTGGCGTCGCGCCGCGAGTTTTGCCGTTGGCTGGTGCGTACGTAGGTGGCGTCCTTCAAGCCACACTTGGTCTCCGATTTGGAATTTGGGCGTATCTTTGGCCTTGATCCACCCCTGCTGCGCTTTGATCATCAGTGACTGCGCGCGCTGGCGGAGTTCCTTGAACTGTTTGACCCTTAACGCCACTTGGGGTATCGGGGATGGTCTGTCGGTCCAATCAGCACGAGGATTGTATCCCATAAGGAGCTGGAACGGGGATTCTTTAGTGGTCTCGCTGGGCCAGTTATTATGCGTGAACTCAGCCATGGGAAGATAATGGATCCAATTGTCTTGTCGTTCGTTGACCCAGAATCGCAGGTACTGCTCCAGCCATTGATTCGTGCGTTCTGACTGTCCATCCGTCCTTGGGTGGTAGGCTGTGGAGATGTTCTGTTCGATGCCGAGTATCTTGCAGAGTTCCCGTGTGAATTTGGAGGCAAATCGGGGGTCTCGGTCGCTAATGATTTTGCCCGGGAGTCCGAATCGGGGAAACACGTGTTTGACATACAATGCGGCTGTGCCTTCAGCCGAGATCTCTTCTTGACAGGGGATAAAGAGGGACATTTTCGTGCAGTCATGGTCCGTTATCGTGAGGATCGTGTCGCAGCCCTGTGCTTCTGGAAGTTTAGTGATGAAATCAAGGGCGATAGTTTCAAATGGCATAGCTTCGGGTTTTGGGAAGATTGGGCGCAGTGGCGCTTTGATGGCCCTAGTGTTGACTTTGATGCGCTGGCAGTCAGCGCAGCCCTTGACATATTCCATGACCTCGTTCCTGAGGCCTGGCCACCAGTAGTATCTTTCCACAAGTTTGATCGTTCGGCTGATTCCCGGGTGTCCGTATACCGGAGGGTCGTGATGGTTCTTGACTGAGTTCCCGTTTTTCTAGGAGTCCTCCCGTGACTACTCGGCGTCCGTCTTTGTACCAGGTTCCTTCGATTTTCTTCAGTCCGTGTGGATCTATCCAGGGGCGGAGTTTGTCTTCGTCTTGGGCATATATCGGGTTCGCCTTCTCCATTTCTTGTACTGAGATGGTGGCGTTGATGCGGAGGGGGTCTTCCGTGGTATCTATTGCTGTGGCCCTGACGAAGATCTCATCTGGTAGCACGGTCACCTGGTCGTTGTCGCCTTCTCCCTGGTCGTAGTCTGGGCGTCTAGATAGGGCGTCGGCTCTTCCATTTGCCGTCCCTTTGATATGGTGAATCTCGATGTCATATTCAGAGAGTTCTAGTACTTCCCGAGCTACTCGGCGGCTTATCTTTTGCGGGGAGCGCCAGTATTGGAGGTTCATGTGATCTGAGAACACTTTGATCTTGTGCGGAGATCCTGCTAGGTAATGTCGCCAGTTCCTTAGTGCTTTGACGATTGCTAGTAATTCCAGGTCGTAGATGTCGTAGTTTCTTTCTGCTGCGCTGAGGGTGTTGGAGTAGTAGGCTATAGGGTGTCTTTTGCCGTCTTCCTTTCGTTGGAGTAGCACTGCTCCTATTGCGAATCCTGAGGCGTCTACTTCCAGTTCGAATTGGTCTTTGAGTTCAGCGTGTGCCAGTACCGGTTCTTCCGTGACAAGTTTCTTGATTTTGTCGAACGCTTCTTGTTCCACGGTGGTCCATGTCCATTCGGTGTCTTTGCGTGTGAGTTTGTTGAGGGGTCGTGCATGTGCGGCAAAATTTCGAATGAAAGCGCGGTAGAAGTTGCAGAAACCTAGGAATGATCGCACCTGTTTGACGTTTTTGGGGGTTGGCCAGTCCTTGATGCCGGAAATTTTGACGGGGTCCATGCGTGTCACCCCCTTTTCAATGATTACCCCCAGGTAATCAATGCTAGGGGCGTGGAAGATGCACTTTTCCGGTTTGAGGAATAAGTCGTTTTCTTCTAAGAGGTCTAGTATATCGTGTACCGCGTCGATGTGTGCCTGTTCCGTTGATCGAGTTGCTATGCCTATATCGTCCATGTATACCCTAATGATCGTCCCTTTTGTCTCGTGATACGCGATAAGATCTTTGCAGATTTTGTTCATCATGGTTTGGAAGGTCGCCGGGGAATTAGTCAGTCCGAAGAACATTACCGTTGGTTCGAAGAGTCCGTATTTTGTTTTGAACGCCGCTTTTTCCTGGTCCCCTTCTTTGATCCTTACGTTGTTGTATCCCCAGCGAATATCCAGTTTAGTGAATATGAAAGCTCCGCTTAGATCGGCGATGAGTTCTGGGATGAGTGGGAGAGGATATTGGTTGCGTATGGTCCAGTTGTTGATATTCCGGTAGTCCTGTACGGGGCGTAGTTTTCCGTCCTTCTTTTTGATGAAAAAGAATGATGATGCGTACGGGGATTTCGATGGTCTGATGTATCCTTTGGCCAGTTGTTCGTCAATCCATTCCTTGAGCGCTATATCTTCGGCTTGGCTCATGGGGTAAACCTTGCAGTCGATAGTGTCCGGGGCGTTCGGCTTGAAGTCGATTGCGTGATCCCACGGTTTTGACAGTGGGAATCGGTTTGACTCTTCCTCGCTAAAGATTTTGACGTGCCTTTGATATTCTTCCGGTACCGTTCTTGCTTCCGTGTATTGCTTGGCTTCGATCGCCATTTCCGTTGACATTGTTGCGCGGAGGCGAGTGTTTTCGAGGTCGCATTCCTTTTTAAGTTGTTCCTCGATCTTCTGCTTGTTCGGTAGTAGCAGTTTCTCGAGTACGAGTCTGGTGATGACCGGATCTATCCGGGGTTTCGAGGGGTTCGTAGTTCGCAGGACTACTGGGTACTCAGCTTCGTTTAGGGTAGCAGTGGCCCATTGGATGTCGGGTTGGAAGGTTGCCAGCCAGGGGTATCCTAGGATGATGTCCTCCCCTCCTACGTCGGTGACTAGGAATCTCATCTCCTTGACGATTCCTTTGGTTTGTACTTCTAGATCCACGTAATGGGTGATTTTGCCCCCTTTGTTGTGTGTGCCGTCGATATTCCAGATCTTTCGATGACGTTCTAGCTCCCTAGAGCCTAGCCTCATTCGTTTGACGAAGTCTGGATGTATGAAGTTGTTTGTGGCTCCGGAGTCCACTAGTGCTCTTTTGTCGGCCATGGCGTAACTTGCGCGCAATGAAACTGGAACATGCATAGATTGATAGCGCGTTATGAACACAGAATTACACCGTAATGCCCTCACCCAGGCCGTCGGGTTTAGGCGCTTTGAAAATCCTCTCGCCCCAATAAGTCCCGAACTACCAGGTCCCTGGCCTCATCGTCGAGATTTCGAACTCCGTTTATCCAGCTGGTCGCCCGTTCTTGTGGCGTATCAGTGGTGGCGCGGGCGCCGCGGCTACTGCCGCCGTCATCTTCAAATTGGATTAGGGGTTCTTCGGCTACGCTTTGAATTTCTTCTATGAATGCCCCGCGTCCTTGGCGCGGTTGCCAGTTCGCGTTGTTACGTGGGCGGCGGGGCTGTCGACAGTCGCGTTGGAAGTGGCCCGCTTTGCCACAGTTGTAGCAAAGAAGGTTCTTCTTGTCGATGATTCTTTGATTCGGTCGTCCCCCTTGTTGAGTGTACGGGGGTCTGGTGTAGTCGATTTCTTCAGATCCCGCGAGTCTGGCTCTAACCCTTCCTGGTGTGGTGTCCATGGCGTCAGGGTGATTCCTAAACGCCTGCCACCCTTGGCGCGGTTGCTGCGGACGATTTGGAGCATTGAATGTTCTGAGGGAGGTGTTGCCTGGCTTACCGGGTCCTGGGGGTTTACGTCCCCCCAAACGCGTCTGAAGATGCATCCACTTGCGCTGTTGTTCTAGCGCGGCTACCTTCCACTGTGCGTACGTGTTTGGGTTGTGGAAGTTGTAGGCATTCTTGTATAATTCCACCGGGAGTCCGCTAGTGAATTTATCCAGGACGAGCGAGTCGTCGAAGCGGTACCCCGCTTCTCGGACCGCTTTCTCGAATTTGGCGATGTACGAGTCGATGTCTTGTCCTTCCATGCGGAAGCCTTTCTGGAGCTCTTGTTGCGCCCTTTCCTTTTCGAGAGTGTCGGCGAACGTGTTGCGGAAGCCGAGTTCGATAGCTTCCCAGATCCATTTATCGTAAGGGCCGTGCTTGGCCTTGTAGGCCTTGATCCACTTGGTGGTGGAGAGGACCCATTCGTTGACGTGTTCCCCCTGGATATAGGTCAGGAAGATTAGTGCTTTGCGGTAGGGAAGGGTGAACGCAGGGTTGTTGTAGTTGGTTTCTACGAATAGTTCCCATTGGGTGAGGAATTGTTGGACTTTGGTGCGGTCTCCGGTGAATACGAGGGGTTCCTTGCCCATAAACTTCTCGGGTTTGGTCCCGCTTGATACGTTGGGTCCGGTGAAGAGGGGTCCTCCCGGATCGCCTCCTCCGTCATCTCCTCCTCCTCCTCCTCCGTGCCCTCCTGGAGGGGGGTTTTCTCCACGGCTGATGCGCGCGGGTTCCTGGAACGTGGCGGGTTGCTCGGTGATGGTAGTGGTCATGTCTGTGGGGATGGACTCAGCTAGTAATCCCAATTGTGCTTCTTCTTCTTCGGCTTGTGCTTCGAGGATTCGGATTTCCTCTGGGTTACTTCCCAACGAAGGGGATGGTGCGGGTGTCTTTGGAGTGGGAGAGCGGACTGGTTCTTCTTCTTGTCCGTCGATGGGGCCCCACTGGTCTCTGGTGGTGACTTCGCTTTGTAGTATGTCGAGTTTGAGGCTCGATCCTGCGGGTCGGACGACTTGTAGTTTGTAGTGAAGGGCGTCCCACTTGAGTTCTGTCCAACAGGTGTGTTCAAAGTTAAATTCTACCGGAATGAGTCCGGTCTTTCCGTCCTTGTAGGTGTAGAGGACTACGTAGCCTGGGTCTCCTTGTTCTGTCTGCCAAAAGGCCTCTTTGAGATATTGCTTGGGGACGTTGCGTTCCCCTCTTCTGTCGATGTGATAGGGTCGGAATGGAATCCAAAGGTCGCGGGTTGTTACTGCGGAAGCCACGTTGAAGGATCTTGGTCTTAATGTAACGTCTACCACGGACGTTTGCCTGACTTAGGCACTGTTGTAACGTGGGTTCCCTCGGGGGTGAAATCTGTGTATATCCGATAGCGGGAAGACTGCGGGATGAGGCTGATACGTGCCGGTGGAATCTCTATACGTATAGAGAGTCTCTTCTATGGGAACTCCTGCTGGTGGACTTGGGACGGTGTGGACGTATTCCCACTGGAGGTTATCGACGATGTAATAACAGTGAGTCGGACGGGCGGTCCTGGCGTTGAGGTATTCAAAGACGAGGTGGCACGTAGTTCCGGGCGGATAGGGTACTACTGGCGAATCTACCATTCACGGAGGAAGATGGAGATAGTGTCACGGGGACCCCCCTTGGTCTCAAAGGGATATGCCGGAGCTAGTTCACTTAAGGGCTACTACGGGCCCTTAGCACAGAAGACGAGTCAGAAAGTGGTATTCGAAGAAGACCAAGATGGGGATCCTGGTCCGTACTACTGCGAGCTTAAATACATGTAAGGGAGTTAGTTCCGACTCCGCTTGAACTTGTAAGTAGCCAATAGCGTAAGTAGCGTATTCTAATAATAGAATGCGCAGTCGTCGTCGTAATCCACAACACGTACAACAATAGAGTCATCAGTCAGCAGGCGTAATCGTCAGTACGTACAACAATAGAGATCATCAGTCAGCCGAGACACGAGGCAGTAAGATCCGAAGTCCATGACACATTACATCTGACATACCGAGTCATCGCGAATACGTCAGAGTCCACGACCGGGCCGAGCAGTCCGAGAACGAAACGTAACAGTAACGTTACATTAAGTCAAGTCTCGCAACCCTGGCGACTAGTAGGAGTCGCACGAAATTCCAGAAGCAGTACATCGATCAGTATATAACCGACAAACTATCCGACCACGAAAAGGGTGCAGTCATCTGGGAGGAAATCCGTAACCAAGAAGGGTACTTCATCTTTGACGCAAAAAACCAAGAATACCACCAGGTCCACTAAATTGACGACCTTCGCATCTGGGCCTACATTGACTACAACCCGAAGCAAGGACGGTGGTACGTGTACAAACCTGTCCCTCCCCAATTCGGCGCAGGACCACTTGGGTCGACCAACATTACCGGTATCAACGTTGACCCAGACGAATCAACCACCCTTACCCCCGTACAGCCCACGATGGCCACCCACACTCAGGTCGCCACCAGCCTTACTACCACGGGAGCTTCCAGCCCGAGCAGTGGAGGATCACATGCTACGGGAAGTGGATCGTCTACTCAGACGGGCAGAGCGACTCATAGCACTAGCGCCCAACCGGCGACGGGGTCTAGCAGTGGCCCAGTTGCTGGATCTAGTGGAGGCATACATGGTGGCGGTGGAGGCCCACCGGGCGGCGGTGCCCCTGGTGGCGGCGGAGGTGGTCCGGCTGGAGGAGCCCCTGGCGGCGGTCCCCCAGGAGGAGGTGCGGTCCCCGTGGCCCATCCCGGGGCAGTACCAGCACCGGGAGGGGGCAAACTTGGGGGCAACCCACCACCCGTCTTTGATGGAAATCGAGAGGAGAGCCGAAACTTTCTTCGATCCTTTCGAATTTATCGAGGAATGAACCCGACCGTAGACCAGCTCACAATACCCTACTCACAAGCCATGACCTTCCTCTCTTACATGAGGGGGCATCTGGTGGACGACTGGGTAGACGAGCAGACCGCATGGCTGGACGCCCAAATCGCAGGAGGAGTACTGCACAACCAAGAAAACTTATGGAACACGGTCCTTGACCGGTTCACGAACGCCTACACCGACACCACCGAACGAACCAGAGCACGCCAAGACATCGACAAACTGAAGATGATTGGCGAAGACATTGACACGTACATCGCAAAATTCCAGAACCTTGCAACAAAAGCCGGCTACAATCCAGACGAAGCCAACGTCATTGAAAAGTTCCAAGCAGGACTCCCCGATAACCTCGTAATCAACGCCATACGCTTCCAACACCCCGTCATGTGGGACCAATGGAAGGCGGCGGCAAGACTTCAGCAAGCCGAATATCTTATGCTGAAGCCCCGCCTCACGCGTAACCGACAAAATGAAAAACGGGGAGGTCACACTCGAGACCAGTGGGTCCAAGCCCTTAACAAGGCACGTGACCCAAACGCCATGGATATTAGTCGCACTAGAGCCCGCGCAACCCTCACAGACGCTGAGAAGCAAAGGATGGTCGCAGAGGGGAGATGTTTCCGATGCGGAGAAAAAGGTCATGTGTCGCGTAATTGCCCACAAAAAGGCACTCGCGCTGCTCAGACCACAAGCGACGGAGGAGCGCCTCCTCCCGTCCCCTCTACCTCCGCAGTACCGACTCCCCCCCTCGTTACTCGAGTCGCCATATCAGCAAACCGCGTACTGTTGAATGATGAAGCGGCTGACGCTCAGATCGCAGCGTTGGCCGCTCAACCAAAAGAAGTGCGGGACCTCTTGGTGGAGAAGCTTTTTGGAGGAAAGGATTTTCCGAACGCCTAAACCCGTCGGCCTGGGCAAGGGCGCTACATGTGTACTATAGCAGATTCCGATCTATGCGAATCCCAGTTCTTTTCAAATCTGCAAACGCGACGGCCGAACGACAGGTCCTGTTGGACTCTGGAGCAACCGACAACTTCATTTGTTCGGAACTGCTCAAACGAATGCATCTTGGAACCCGACCCGTTTCCACTCCCATCACCATATGGAACATCGATGGAACTTACAACCGAGATGGCGCAATAACCCAGTACACCGATCTGGCGGTGCGGACTGGTGAGCGCACGAAGACGCTTCGTTTCCTGGTCACCAACCTAGGAAAGGACGAAGCGATCCTGGGCTACCCTTGGTTCTCGGCCTTCGAGCCTGAGATAGAATGGCGAAATGCCACGCTGAACGAAAATTTCCAACCATTCGTAATTTCCAGCCTGAACCTCCAAAGCAGCGCCATGCCCGTAGAAGCCGCTATTAGGGCTATTGAGGCGTATGGGCTCGACGAGGAGGCATGGGAACAGATTATGAGCGAAGAGCCGGAACCGAGCATCGCCTTCCTACGAAAAACAACAACTGCGTCAGAACTTGCGCAGCAGGAAGCAAAAAAACGGCACGCTCAAACATTCGAGGAAATGGTTCCTCTGGAATACTGGCCACACCGAAAGGTGTTCAGTGAGGAAGCGTCACATCGATTCCCCCCATCTCGCATATGGGACCACGCCATTGAACTACTCCCCGACGCACCCGCCGCGCTTGACTGTAAAGTATACCCTCTGACAACAAGCGAAGGAGAGGCACTCACGGCCTTCCTTAACGAACAACTCGGGAAGGGGTATATCCGCCCCTCGAAGTCCGCTTACGCATCTCCCTTTTTCTTCATCAAAAAGAAAGACGGAAAACTACGTCCAGTACAGGACTACCGACGCCTCAATGAACTTACCGTAAAGAACCACTACCCCCTTCCACTTATCCCAGAACTCGTCGACCGCATCCAAACCGCGCAGCTATACTCGAAACTGGACATCCAATGGGGGTACAATAACGTCCGTATCCAAGAGGGAGACGAATGGAAGGCGGCATTCAAGACTAACCAGGGGTTGTTCGAACCCCGCGTTATGTTCTTTGGTCTTACCAATTCCCCATCCACCTTCCAAACCATGATGGACACTATATTCCGCGACCTAATCCTCACCAATGAAGTCGTTGTCTATATGGACGATATCCTCATTGCTACCGACGATGATAAGAACCACCACCGAAAAGTCCTCCATGAAGTACTACGACTCTGTGAAGAACACGACCTCTACGTAAAGCCAGAAAAGTGTGAATTTGAAGTCCACGAGACGGAGTACTTAGGCCTCATCATTGGCCATGGACGATTACAGATGGACCCTGTCAAAGTCCAGGGGATCCGGGAGTGGCAACCTCCGAAGAGCCTCAAGGAGGTCCGCGCATTCCTAGGATTCTGCAACTTCTACCGGAGGTTCATACGGGGGTTTTCCCAACTTGCCCGACCTCTCCACGACCTCACAAAAAAGGAGACGCAGTGGCATTGGAACGACACGCAGCAGAACGCTTTTGAAGACATTAAAAAACGCATATGCGAAGAACCCGTGCTGCTGTTCCCAGACCTCACGAAACCCTTCGTGTAACGTCTACCACGGACGCTTGTCTGACTTAGACACTGTTGTAACATGGGTTCCCTCGCGGGTGGAATCTGTGGTTGTCCGAGTGCTCTGGAAAGACTGCGGGATGTGGCCAATACGTGCCTGTAGAGTCCCTATAGGTATACAACGTCTCCTCGATCGGAACGTTAGGCGGCAGGCTTGGGACTTTCCGAATATATTCCCACTGGAGGTTGTCGACGATGTAGTAACAATGAGTTGGGCGAGCGGTGCGCGAGTTGAGATATTCGAAGACGAGATGACACGTGGTACCAGGCGGGTAAGTCACGGTCAGCTGATCTACCATTCACGAAGGAAGATGGAGATGGAGTCACGGGGATCCCTTCTTGGTCGTAGAGGGATATGCCGGAGCGAGTTCACTTAGGGATACCGTAGATCCCTAGCACAGAAGACGAGTTAAGAGTGGTATTCGAAGAAGACCAAGATGGGGATCCTGGTCCGTAGTACTATGAACTTAAATACAAGTAAGGAAGCTAGTTCCAGCTCCGCTCGAACTCGTAGGTAGCTAATAGCGTAAGTAGCGTACTCTAATAATAGAATGCGCAGTCGTCATCGTAATCCGAAACACGTACAACAATAGAACATCAGTCATCAAGCCTAATCTCAATCACGTACAACAATAGGAGTCCTCAGTCAGCACAACACGAGTCGATAAGATCCGCAGTCCATGACGTATTACTGCCGGCGCGCCGAGTCATCACGAACGCGTCAGAGTCCACAACCAGTCCAGAGTCAGAATCGTAACATCACCCCCTTTTCAGCGTCAAGCCCCAGCTTGACCACGCATGATGGCGAGCGGGTTGGTTCCTGTGGCGCGGAGGGCCCGGATACGGGCGATCTCCTCGGCGTCTTGCTCCGCCTTCGGCCTGCGGTGGAGCGAGGCCCGGACGTTCTCGATGCGGTCCACCGCGTGTGCTCGCTGCAGTCGGGAGACGCACCTGTTGCGCTCGATCTCTATGCGCTCCAACTTCATCTGCTCGGCTGCCAACCGATGTTGCTGTGCTCGCCATCCGAGTGTCAT